>JASVEL010009210.1:0-79944 GCA_032618575.1 Nicotiana noctiflora | reverse complement strand
TCTATTCGACCCTGGTTCCACTTTTTCATATGTGTCCTCTTACTTTTCTTCTCATCTGGGTGTGCCTCGGGATTCCTTGAGTGCCCCCATTTATGTTTCCACTCCGGTGGGTGATTCTTTGACAGTGGACCAAGTATATCGGTCGTGTTTGGTTACCATTTGTGATTTTGAGACCATAACGGATCTATTGTTGCTCGGGATGGTCGATTTTGATATTATTCTGGGCATGGACTGGTTGTCGCCCCATTATGCTATTCTTGATTGTCACGCCAAGACCGTGACGCTGGCTAAGCCAGGAATTCCACGTATTGAGTGGAGTGATGCCCTAGATCACACCCCCAGCCGTGTTATTTCTTTTCTCAGAGCTCAGCGTATGGTTGAGAAGGGTGTGCCGCTTATCTAGCCTATGTGCGGGACGTCAGTATTGACACTCCCTCTATTGATTCTGTTCCTGTGGTACGTGACTTTGCTGATGTATTTCCAGCTGATCTCCTGGGCATGCCGCCCGACAGAGATATTGATTTTGCCATTGATTTGTTGCCGGCCACTCAGCCCATTTCTATTCCACCGTACCGTATGGCTCCTCCTGAGTTGAAGGAGTTGAAGGATCAGTTACAGGAGTTATTGGGCAAGGGTTTCATTCGACCTAGTATTTCACCTTGGAGTGCTCCTGTGTTGTTTGTGAAGAAGAAGGACGGTTCTATGCATATGTGTATTGACTATCGTCAGTTGAACAAGGTTACAATGAAGAACCGGTATCCTTTGCCCCGTATTGATGATTTATTTGACCAGCTACAGGGCGCACATGTGTTTTCTAAGATTGATTTGCGCTCTGGGTATCACCAGCTGAAGATTCGGGAGCCAGATATCCCGAAGACTGCCTTCAGGACTCGGTATGGTCACTATGAGTTCCTTGTGATGTCTTTTGGGCTGACTAATGCCCCAGCAACCCTTATGCATTTGATGCACAGTGTGTTCAGGCATTATCTGGACTTGTTCGTGATTGTTTTCATTGATGATATTCTAGTATATTCCCGGAGCCGGGAAGAGCACGAGCAGCATTTGAGGATAGTGCTTCAGATTCTGAGGGAGAAGCAGCTTTATGCCAAGTTCTCTAAATGTGAATTCTGGTTGAGTTGAGTGGCATTTTTGGGCCACGTGGTGTCGAGTGATGGTATTCGAGTAGATCCGAGGAAGGTGGAGGTCGTGCAGAGTTGGACCAGACCCTCCTCCGCCACTGAGATTCGCAATTTCCTTGGCTTGGCGGGCTATTTCCATCGTTTTGCAAAGGGGTTCTCTTTGATTGCAGCACCTATGACTAGATTGACCCAAAAGGGTGCCCCTTTTTAGTGGACAGACGAGTGTGAGGCGAGCTTTCAGAAGCTCAAGACAGCTTTGACTTCGGCCCTTATATTGATGTTGCCTATAGATTCGGGGTCCTATACTATATATTGTGATGCCTCACGAGTTGGGCTCGTTGCGGTATTGATGCAGGACGGTAGGGTGATTGCCTACGCGTCGAGACAGCTGAAGGTGCATGAGAAGAATTACCCTGTTCATGATTTGGAGCTAGCTGCCATTGTTCACGCCTTGAAGATTTGGCGTCATTATTTATATGGGGTTCCTTGTGAGATCTGTACTGATCACCGGAGCTTGCAACACTTGCTTAAGCAGAAGGACCTGAATATGCGTCAGAGGAGATGGTTGGAGCTACCGAAGGACTATGATATTACTATTCTCTATCATCCGGGCAAGGCTAATGTGGTTGTCGATGCCCTGAGTCGTCGGGCAGAGAGTTTGGGGAGTTTAGCATATCTACCAGCTTCGGAGAGGCCTATGGCGATGGATGTTCAGGCTTTGGCCAGGCAGTTTGTTAGACTGGGTCTTTCGGAGCCCAGCCGAGTTCTAGCTTGTGTGGTTTCTCGGTCTTCTCTATTTGACCGCATCAGGGAGCGTCAGTTCGACGACCCTCATTTGCTTGTCCTTCAGGATAGAGTTCGGCGTGGTGATGCTCGAGATGTTACCATCGGGGATGATGGAGTCATGAGAATGCAGGGGCGTATCTGTGTGCCCAATGTAGATGATCTTCGAGAGCTGATTCTAGCAGAGGCCCATAGTTCGCGGTATTCCATCCATCCGGGAGCCGCGAAGATGTATCGGGACTTAAAACAGCATTTCTGGTGGAGGCGGATGAAGAGGGATATAGTTGATTATGTTTCTAGATGCCTCAACTGCCAGCAGGTGAAGTATGAGCATCAACGTCCGGGTGGATTGACGCAGCAGATTGAGATTCCAGAGTGGAAATGGGAGCGCATCACCATGGACTTTGTATCTGGACTTCCACGGACCGTTAGGAAGTTTGATTCCATTTGGGTTATCGTGGAGCGACTGACCAAGTCCGCCCACTTTATACCGGTGAGCACTACTTATTCATCAGAACGACTGGCAGAGATCTATATCAGGGAGATAGTTCGGCTGCATGGTATTCCAATTTCCATCATTTCAGATAGAGGCACTCAGTTCACTTCACGATTCTGGAGGGCTGTACAGCAGAAGTTAGGTACTCGGGTGGAGCTGAGCACAGCATTTCACCCCCAGACTGATGGGCAGTCCGAGCGCACTATTCAGATTTTGGAGAATATGCTCCGTGCGTGCGTGATTGAGTTTAGAGGTTCATGGGATCACTTCTTGCCACTAGCGGAGTTTGCTTATAACAACAACTACTAGTCTAGTATTCAGATCGCACCGTATGAGGCCCTATATGGTAGGAGGTGCAGGTCTCCCGTGGGTTGGTTCGATCCCGGCGAGGCCAGGCTGCTAGGTACTGATATGGTTCAGGATGCAATGGACAAGGTCAAGGTGATCCAGGACAGACTTCGTGCAGCCCAGTCTAGACAGAAGAGTTATGCGGACAAGAAGGTTCGCGATGTGGCTTTTATGGTCGGCGAGCGGGTTCTACTTCGAGTCTCGCCCATGAAGGGCGTTATGAGGTTTGGGAAGAAAGTGAAGCTGAATCCTAGATTTATTGGCCCTTTCGAGATTTTGAGGCATGTTGGAGAGGTTGCTTATGAGTTGGTCTTACCTCCCAGCCTAGCCGGAGTTCACCCCGTATTTCATGTCTCCATGCTCCGGAGATACCATGGTGACCCGTCACACGTGTTGGATTTCACATCTGTTCAGCTAGACAAGGATCCGTCTTATGTTGAGGAGCCAGTAGCCATTCTAGACAGGCAAGTCAGAAAGCTAAGGTCAAAGAACATCGCTTCGGTAAAGGTTCAGTGGCGGGGTCAGCCGGTCGAGGAGGCGACTTGGGAGATTGAGCAGGATATGCGCAGCCAGTACCCTCATCTTTTCACTACTCCAGGTATGTTTTCTATACTCGTTCGAGGACGAACAAATCTTTAAGGGTGGGAAGATGTAACGACCCGGCCGGTCGTTTTAGCAAATTACGCCCCAATCCCCAATTTAACTGTTCCCCTAAGTTCATTTCTGCTATTGTGGTTTGCCGGGAGAGTCGGTTCTGAAATTTGGAGCATTTTGGGACACTTAGTCCCTAAATGAGAGCTTTAAGGTTAGAAAATGGTCCATAATCGGAACAGTGTTAAGACGATCTCAGAACGGAAATCCGATGGTTCCATTAGCTCCGTTAGGTGATTTCGGGGTTGAGAGCACGTCCGAAATGTATTTTGGAGGCCCGTAGCTCAATTAGGCTTGAAATGCCGAAGTTTGAAATTTTGGCGAATCCGAACGATAGGTGAGATTTTGATCCGGGGTCGGAATGGAATTCCGACAATTTCTGTAGCTTCGTTATGTGATTTTGGATATGTCCGCAAATTTTCAGGTGTCATTCGGACGTCGTTTGTCGGGTTTTTGATCGAATGTGCAATTCGAAAAGTTTTAAGAAATTTAGGCTTGAATTCGATGTGAATTATGGGTTTTGATGTTGTTAGACGTGTTTTTATGATTGGAATGAGTTCGTATCATGTTTTGGAGTATGTTGCCGGTTTTCGTTGGGGTCCCGGGAGCCTCGGGATGAATTCGGGGGTCCAAACGGACCAATTTGTGCCAAAAGGCACTGCTGTTCTGCAGCAACAATTGCAGAGAAATTTTGCTCTCCGCGATCGCGGAGATGGCCATGCGATCGCGTAAGGGAGAAATCCTGAGCTCTGCGATCGCGAAGTAAAGTGTGCGATCGCGTAAGTCCGGGAGAGTAAGCATCGCGATCGCGTGAGGTAGTATGCGATCGCGTAGGGTAGTTTGGGGAGCCGGACAAGTTTGTTCTTCGCGATCGCGTTCGTGTCATTGCGATCGCGTAGGGTCGCTGAGTTGTTCACTGCGATCGCGTCCAGGATCACGTGATCGCGTAGAGGAAAGTTAGGCCGCCCATATTTTGTGCATCGCAATCGCAAGCCCAGTGCTGCGATCGCGTAGAGTAAAATGGCCTGGCAGTGACTTTAAGTCCAGAACATTTCATTCGCGGCCAAACACACCAAAACCGCCATTGTTGAGCTCCAAGAGAGGATTTCGAAGGGAAAATGCTGGGATATCATCGGGAAATCATCAGGGGTAAGTTTCTTGACCTTAATTCGTTGGTTTATCATGAAATCCGTGATTATTTCACTGAAAATGGAAGATTAAAGGTGGGTTTGAGCCCTAGGCCAAAATTTTAGAAAACTTTTGATTTGAATGGGCAAACGGAGTCCGATTTCGATAAATTTTATATGCACGGACTCGTATTGAGATAAGGAACCCGAATATATAATTTTCGTAATTTTTCGATAAGCGTACCGAAAGTCGGGTTTTGGCAACTTGTGGGTTTTGGTGTATTTTGAGTTATTTTGATTGGGTAATGCCCAATTGGCCTATTTTGATGTGATTCTATTGACTTTTATTAGATACTACACCTGTGGAGGCCGACATTCGCGGCAAGAGAGTTATTTCTTAGCGGTTTTGTACCGGAATTGAGGTAAGTGGCTTGTCTAACCTCGTGTGGGGGAACTTTCACCCCTAGGAGATTATGTGACAGTTTAAATGCCATGTACGCGAGGTGACGGGCGTGTACATGCGCTGGTTGTTGAACACATACTTTACTTAAAATGTTCGATGAGTGATATTCCTATTTTTTTAGCTGTTAATTCGATATTCTTACCCGGTAGTAGTTAGAAAAGCATGATTAGGTAGTATTTAACTATCTAGTTGCCTAATTGTCTTACTTGAGCTTCTGGATAATTATTGGCACTATTTATCGGTGAAGTTAAGCATATCATATTCTATTTGTGTATTCCTTTATTTGCTGTGTTTGTGGACTGCGGGTTCAATTCCCGGAGATCCCAGGGCTGTGGGTTCGATTCCCAGAGACCCGGAGTGATATTGCTGTGGACTACGGGTTCGATTCCCGGAGATCCTGAGATTTATTGAGATGTGGACTGCGGGTTCGATTCCCGGAGATCCTGAGATTTATTGAGATGTGGACTGCGGGTTCGATTCCCGAAGATCCTGACATTTATTAAGATGTGGACTGCGGGTTCGATTCCCGGAGATCCTGAGATTTATTGAGATGTGGACTGCGGGTTCGATTCCCGGAGATCCTGAGATTTACTGAGACATGGGCTGCGGGTTCGATTCTCGGAGACCCATGGGTACTGTCAATGGGATTGTGGGTTCAATTCCCACAGGTCCTGGACTTGTTAATTGAGTTTGTTACTTGTTGTTAGTTTTAATTGTAGACGGTTGCAGTAATCATTTATTGTTGTTATTTCGGAATAAATATCATTTAAACTGCTTATTATTGTTACTATCATTTTTGTAATTGTTTTCTCTCAGTAGGGCCCCGACCTTCCTCGTCACTACTCCATCGAGGTTAGGCTTGGCACTTACTGAGTACCGCCGTGGTGTACTCATGCTACTCTTCTGCACACTTTTGTTGTGCAGATCCAGGTACATCAGGATAGGCTCGTACTAGGTGATTTCGCAGCTTTTTGGGAGACCTCGAGGTATGATCCGCTACGTCCGCGGATCCGGAGGCTTTCCTTCTATTCTGATAGTATTAGTTGATATTTTTCCTTCATTTCGTTGTTAGATACTCTTTACACATAGAGCCACAGTTGTATATTCTCTTCTAGTCTGTGTTACCCGTGGGATTCCGGATCTTGGTAGCGTTTTATTCAGTGTGTTGACGAATGTATGTGCCAAGCGGCACGGATTACATATCTTTTATGCTATTTTTCCGCTGTGTCTTATTTAAGTGTTCATAGCTTGTATATTCCGCAATGTGTGAGGTTTACCTAGTCATGGGGACTGGGTGCCATCACGACATGTTCACGATTGGTGAACTAGGGTCGTGACAAGTTTGTAATATGTGGGGCACTGATTGTCCCTTTGTTTGACTTGATTGTGCTTTCCGTGTGTGTTTGGTTGTTGCTTTCGTTGTTGTTTTCTACTTGTATATGGGTTGAGGACTACTTGAAACAAAGTTAAGTGTTGAAAATTTGTTTGGCTTGTCATGTTATTCCTTTACGTATTTGTTGGTTGTTTCTATTATCGTGACTTACTTGTCTATGGCTTGAGTTTACTTCGGACAGAGTTTGTTCATACATACCAGTACAATTCAAATGTACTCACGTCCCTTTTGTCGGGGGTGCTACATTCGTGTTATGATTGTAGGTGGATCCATAATAGGTAATCCAGTCCACCGACCATAGATCCTCATCACATCCCGTCAGCTGATTCGGGAAGCCCCTTTCGATTCGGGGCCCTATGTGGCTCACGCCACTTTCTGTTTTGGGATCTTATTTGATGTGTATAAGGTATAGCCAGAGCCTTGTTGCCGGCATTTCTATATTATTCTTCAATTGTATTTAGAGGCTTCGTAGACAGATCGTGGGTTGTGTCGGGCATGGTAGTTTAATAGATAAATATTGATGTGTAGCAATGTTGTATAAAAAAATTGGAATACATTTATTATAGTGAATGAAGTTTGTAATGGAAATTGTTATTGTTATGTTTATAAAAATTCGGTTAATGGAGTTCATATCCTATAAATTGCTTGGTTATTAGGTAATGAGAATGAGGGGTAACACGTGGGATAGGAAAGGCACCCAGGTCCGCTTGACTGGGGATACCCGGTCGAGTGCCGGTCATGTCCCTCGAATTTGGGGTGTGACATATAATGAGTAATGTTAAGGATTCTTTCTCTAATCATCATCTTTTCTTGAAGTAACCTCCCTATTTGTTCAACACAAGTTTCCAAAGTCCGTTGGCTTTTCTCTTGGAGCTACTAAACTTCAATTCTAGTCGTGCCAAGGCCGTACATCAATGTTCTCTTTCCATACTGAACTCTTTTACTTGTTTGCTAATCTTGACCTCAGCAGTGATAATCTTTTTCCTCAATCGAGCAACTTCGACATTATGTTCTTCCTTCAGTTGTTGAATTGTGCGGGCCCTTCATTCTGCATTCCTAGCCAATTGCTTCCGAACCCCAGTCAATTCTTTTTCTGCTTTGTCCAGGTCGAAACTATAATCACTCATTTTTCACTGCAAATTATCAATCAACTTTTCATCCCGATCATTATGAATATGGGTTTCAGTTGCTATTCTTATTTTCTAAATTTGAGCTCGCGGGGCCTCATTTTCTTTAACCAGTTGCTTCGTTTCACCCTCGTCAACTGCTAGTTGCATGCTATTTTTGAACTTGAGGTCTTGATCTTTTTTTCTAGCATGCTGATTTTTGCTCGGTATTTGTTTTCTTTAGCCAAACAATCCCAGTGCTGTTTTGAAAGCTCGGCAAATTATTGAATGTGAGGTCTCGTCGCTGGCCTTTCATGCACACAATATCTTCTATACCACAAGGAATAACCATGTGACACTTCGCCTTTGGTCTGATCCCTTACACAAGTGTCTGATTTCAAACATTGGCATTCATTCCAAATTTGACAGACTTTTGCTTCAAGAAACTACCCGTCTGGACTAATCTCAATTACTTGGATGTTGAGGTCTCCATCTTTTGGTACTATTTGATATCTTCCGAGTTGTCGTAAAACTCGATATGAAGCATAGGGTTGAATACTTTTAAGCCCCATTAAGAGAAAATGCGATCCTTCTGCAAGCATGTATATTATTTCATTAATAGGTAGCCACCCGAATGTCCATTTTATTTGGCTAGCAATGAGAGATCGAAAGTATGTTATCCAACCCTTAAACCCTTCCGTCAACTTGACCCCTTTTATCCTCGTGTAGAATTTTTCTGTGCATGTTCTCTCTAAATACCGAGAACTCAGAAATTGAAGAGGGTGGCACAAGTGTTCGATCATCCACATTTGTAATAGCAAATTGCATCCCTCGAAGAAATCTACTCTGGCTTTACAAGCTGTAAGGGCACGAAAGATATCGGCTACTAACATAGGTTCCTAAGTAATATTATCTTGTGTGAAGAGAGTACTAAAAATTCCGGCTACTCTTATATCGATGTTCTCGTCTTTTCTTGGAAACACTATCAAACCCAAAAAGGCCACCATGAAAGCAAAATGTCTATGTTCCTCCCATTTTGTACGGTTTGCTTTGCTGCATAGTTATTTGCCGGATTGTTAAAGCCTCTGATATGACCATACCTATGATATATGAAATTAATGGCGCAAAAACCATTGGCCAAATCTTTATTAGGAACACTTCGGTCTATTTTCAAGGAATCCAGGAATCGATGAGCGGTAATGGCTCTTGGATCAACCGGGTATTTGTCTTTCAGGGGAGCCTCATCTTTCCCAATATAACTGGCAATCTCCTCTAGTATTGGAGTAAGCTCAAAGTCCGATAAATGAAGCATAGTGTGTGCTGTATCCCAACATGTAACCAAGGCTCTGATGATGTCTCCTCGGGGCATAATATCAAGTAATCCGGTAAGACCTTTAAAATATTTCTTAACTTTGTCTTGTCCGTCTTTACCCAAATCACTCCACCATAGACGTAACTCCAAAGGCATTTTATTCATAATTGAGAAAGTTTCATTTTGCATCGTGCTTATCCTGCACATTTATTAAGGTGATTTAATCACTTATTATGACCCTAAAAAAACTATATATATTGTCTCAATTTTATTTTTCAAAATAAAGCCCTAATTTTGTAAATATGGTCGTTCAGCACTTCAATTGAAAGTTTTAAGGATTTGCTTACTATTTTGGGGAAATGAATCAGATGTGGCATTTTTGCACAAACAGCCTTCCGGCGCCCTTTCGGGACATTCAGCTATTTTGACAAAAAGGCACCACATGATTTATAATAGAAAAAATTTAAACATTTTTTTGGTTGTTTTCGCAAAAAAAATGGTGTGGTTCGACCTGTTAAGGGTTGCATACGTATCTCGCCTAGTGGTGAGAATCAAACTAGCGTAGTTCGGTCTAATTATTTTTAGACCAACTATTTTCTTTAATTGTTTTGGCAAAATTGAAATATTCCCACTATTTTTTAATGACAAAATGAATCAACAATTTCCACAAAATTTAGCAGAGTTTCGACAGTATTTGAACATCGGTTTTATTCTAAAATCGACAATTATTTTTTCTCTTTTCTTTCCCCCAATTCTTTTCCTAACAGGTCAGCATGATGGCCCAAGACAAATAAATGCAACACATAATCATGATGGTATTTTCATATTTAGGTCACATGTTCTAGACGGACCCAACCCCCATGTTGAGTCCCCTAGGTCAGATATGATGCAAATAGACATCCTATTTTTAGGTTCAATATCCATGTTTTATGGTTCTAGACTGTGCACCCAAGCGGACGACTCGAGTTGAGGAGGGGGCTACGTACCGGGGACCCGCAGCATCGTCCTATTAGTAACTTGTCCTGTCTCTTTTCTTATTTGGGTATGACACTAACAGAATGGGAGTTTCAACTAGTAAGCACATCCCCGCAGGTAAGAAGATAAGCGTTTTCGGCACAATTTATATACAGTCCAAGTAATATCAAAGCAGTAAACATTTAGCACACTAATCATGAACATATAGGGAAACCAGATATATACAAATACAACAATTTTAAATGAGCTTGAATTCTTAAACCATGAACCAAAGTTATAAGTTTCTTATTCCTCAGCAGAGTCGCTAGAGTTGTCACACCTCCTTTTTACTTCTACCGCTTTTTGAACGGGAGCCTATTTACTATACCCCGGGAAGGGATATAATAAAAGGAGGGAGTTTTTTCCAATTTAAGGACAGTCAAAATGGGATTTATTTATTTAAATTTTAGAGTCACCACTTAGGAAAATAATGGCGTCCCAAGTCACCGGTTTAATCTCGAACAGAGGAAAGTTTGACTCTGCTATAATGTGCGAACTAGAAATCAGGATAAGAAATTCTATTATTTCGGGAAATTTGTGGTTCTTGCACGGTCGCTCAACTGTTGTATTTCTTTTTATCTAATTTCTGTATATGTTCCATTTTTATGTGCATTTATTAATATTCCGCTTTATCATTTTTATAAGAATTGCAACGTCGTAAAAATGTATTTCGGGCCACACCGTACTAGTACACATGTGGCTTTTAATACATTTCGACTTCGTTGAGATTTAGATTTGGGTCACATAAATATGCACCCATACTCGAGAAAGTGTATTATAAATCGTGCCTAAAGCAACTACGTCTATTAATTTTGGAAAGGACAGTGAAATTCGCTAAACGGTCCTTCCGAATCAAAAATTATTACATAGAAATTTATTTGAGGGCGCCGCAAGTATGTTTTAAAGCGGCGAGGCTCATCTCATGTTTTTATTAAGGCTGATCCTAAGATGAACTATATTCTCTACTTGTTTTGTATCTAGCAATAAAAGGAAAATAATTTGAAGCTATGTTTCATTTTAAATGATTGAACTTGAAATATTTAGTGAACCTTAGCCCTATGAATCAGGCTTGTGATGAAAGCTCAACTCTTATTATTTTATGACTAATTTCAAATCAGATGTCAAATATATGTAATGGTTTATAAATGATCTAGGCCATGGACTCATATGAAATCAGGCCATATTTGTTCTGGGCCTGAACTAAAGCCCAGAGTGGTACCCTGGCCAATTATCACTGGATCGATTAAATCCAGCTTGGGCCTGAGTTCTGGACCGCACATTGGAATGTCCAGGCCTAATAACCTAAATCAATTCAAATACTAGACCAGATACACATGCCTAATGGAAAACAAAACAATGTGTTTTTCTATTTTTTACAGTTTCATACCAATATTCAGAAGAACGTGTGATTGAGCCATTCATATTGAGTTACTGTTTTTGTTTAATTGGAGAACAAAAAGGCTAAACTACATAAAACATACTCAAATTGAAAATACAAATTTCATTCGTATTTAAGTTTTTATTTTACAACTACTACTAGATCTTAACACGAATTCGTATAGTTGAGTTAGTCTAAGCAATTCACGGCTATTAACAACATTTGAATTCTAACAAACACAAGCTTTTACAAATTCAAACTGGCTAATGCAAAATTAAGGCTAAAAAATGTATTTCAAAATTTCATTGCATTTTTACTAAATCGTAATCGTTGATGATCCAGAAACCTTAACTAAAACGAATTTTAACATTGTTTTCAATTTCCTAATCTCTAATCTAATATAGATGTTTTACTATTAATCTACTTCAAACATGACTATCTCTATGGTAACTAAACTAAACTACTTGAAAATCCAACAGTCTGAGTCCAACAGTACAATTATACACATTGATCACTCCTAATAAATACACATATACCTAGCTAGTTATATATTGATAAAAAAATGAAAAAAATAGTAAACCAATAGAATCAGTCGAACACTTCATTTCTTCAAACTTGTGCTTACATCCTCAAGTATTAGAAGTGTACCTGGAAGTAGAAGATCAATGAGAAACTAGGAAGAAATAGGGATCAATAATCAGAGCAAACATCAAGTTGTTAAACACAACTCCAGCTCCCAAATTCAGACCAAGTAGAACACGAATCAACAGATAGAATGCCAAATGCAGGAGAAATTTATCTTGAATTGAGTCTGAATCAATGGGACAGTAGTATTGTAGGAGAGAAATTTTCTAAGGATGAAACTATAAAATTCGAAATTGCAGAGATTAGGAGTTTTTTCAGATTATCAGAATTTCTAAACTTATTCAAAGTGGTCTAATGAAGCCTATTTATAGAACAAAAATCGGAGAGAATTTTGAATTAAATATTATTACTTTCTACCCCCTTCTTATGATTTATTTATCAGATAAGTACACTTATTTTATTTAAAAATGCACTAGAACCCCTTCTAGAAGGTTCTAGTTGCATCCACATTATTTCGTAACCCTTAGTTGTCTAAACTGCCCTCACTTGCTTTCAATTTTTATCCAATTTCCCTCACCCCTTTAGATTTATTATAGTGTACCTATTAACCTTCCCCAAATTAAACCCTACCTTTTCTATTATTTACCCTTTAACCCCCCATATTAATCAGATACCCAGAAATTAAAGTAAAAACTGTTAAGTAATCCACAAAATTAACCAAATAATCATTAATTTTAACAGATAAAATCAAATCAGAATCTAATTAATTAGTTAATGATATTCAAGAGAGCATTTAAACAAATGTAGAATCTAATTAACAGAAAATGTAGTTACTAATCAAATTTTAACGATTAAAACCCTAAAATCTAAGTATAAGAATATGAACAACAAAACACCTACGATTTTTATCAAGAACTATTCAAAGAAGGGAAATACTAGTCATGCAATCATAAGTACGAAAATCAACAAAAGCAAGGGATTTAGATATTTAGCTTTCCTTTTCCTTCTCTTATTTTCCTTTTCTTTCTTTCTTTCTTTTGTTTTCCTTTTCTTCATTTTTTTTTATTTTCTAGAACCTTTGAATTTATGGATAACGTTTCTTTGGGTTTTGGTTCTCAGGCAGACTTGTTGAGTCTCTTATTGTTGAAAGATTCTTAAAAGTATGAGGCTAGGTGTTCTGGGGATGTTCGGAGTGGTTTTTGGAACAAAGGTGTTTGTCGGAGTAGGGTTCCAGTGACACCTTTTGAAAAATTCGAAGGTTTATGGGCTTATTTGAAGGAAACTAATTAGATGGTGTGAAAAAGGAGATGAAAGAGGTTAGACGGTGTTAATGGTGGGTTCTAAATCAAAGGTGGTGTTTGCCGGAGTAGGGTTCCAGCGACACCTTTTGAATTATTCGAAGGTTTCTAGGGGTCTTCGAAAGAAACTAATTAGATGGGGTGAAAGAGGAGATGGAGTAGGTTATGTGCTGTTAAGGATGGCTCTATCAAAGATAGTGGTGTTCCCCCACCGGTAGGTTTCCGCCGGGTGTTTGAGAAGAACCTAAGACGGCTAGGGTTTGCAAGTGGGGATGAAGGGTTGAAAATGAAAGAGATCTAACATTTTGGTACATTTAAATTACTTTAAGGATCTGATACTATTGGATCATATGAACCAACGACTCAGATTCAAATACCCGCTATACGACATCGTTCTATTTAAGTGGTCATTTAATTGTGGCCATTGGATTAATCAGATCAACGGCTTAGATTGATTTCAATACACGATGTCATTTCATTTAAATGATGGCCAACGTTCCTGGCCGTTTGATCAAATCTTTCAACGGTCCAGATCTATTAACCCCTAAACGATGTTGTTTTGGCATAGCTTGGGGCAGACCGGGTTTGGTCTTTTTGGCCTGGGAAAGTGTTATACACTTCGGTTATTATTTGTATTTTGCCCAATCATTTTTGTTTTGTATTTTTTTATACTTTTCTTTGTATTTTTTTGTATTTTCCCTTTTTCATTTTTATATTTTCCTTTTGTATTTTATTTTCTTTCCTATTTTCCTTGTATTTTCTTTTTTCCTTTAATTTTTCTGATTTTTACTAATTTTAAAAAGTAATTAATTTCTATATTTTTTTTATAGTATTTTCTAATTAAGAACAAATAAATTTGTATTTTGGTTTTCTTTAATTTGTTTCCAAAAATCGCAAAAATTGTAAAAATAAAATCCTGGTATTTCTACCTATTTTATGAATTATTATTATGAACACAATTAATCATAAAATGCCACAAAATTATTTAAAAATCACTTTGCTCATATTTTGGGAATAATTCGCTTAGGGCAAAATTCACGTGCTCACACACGTGCAACCCTCATACTCGAATCTGCACGTTTTTGTGCACCTGAGCGATGGACATGGTTCATCCTGAGTTCCTTTGTCAATCATCAAAGCTAACATTTACTTGGGCCAACAAATTCCCCATTTTTGATGATGACAAATTATGTGCTTTTATAAGATTAGGCTCTGTTTCAATTCAGCTCAACATCAACTCAATGTTAGAAACATTTTTCCTTTGTACCATTTATCATCAAGGACCAGGTATATTAGGTTATAAACATCACTGTTCAAAGTGTAAACATTACTTGTTTAGAGCACAACCTTTTTTCCCCTTTTGGCATCATCGAAAAGTTGCATATAATGTGAGATAACTAGATTTTAAAGCTTACTCATGGCCACTGGGGCTACTTCGAATGCAAACATGGATTAATCGTCATAGATCAAACTAAGAATTTCAACCATCAATGAAATATAAGCAAATAGTTAGAGCAAAAATAGTGAATTCATTAATGATTGAAAAGATTCTACTACAAAGCATAAGAAGAAATAAAAATACTGAAAACATGACCAAAAGAAATGAAATGTTCTGAACTGGGTCACTGGTTGATCTACACTAGGCATTTAAGGCTTGGAAGAGGCAGGTGCTGGGTTATTTTCTTGGATAAGTTTCAGCATGTCTTGAAGAGTTCCATCATTCTTCTCATTTTCCCTTGAGAGTTCAGATTTGAGAACATCTCTCTCAGATTCTACCTCAACCAATGGTATCTTCAGCCTTGCTATCTCAATATCCTTTGCCTCACTCTCATATACCAAGACTCTAACTTTGCGATTGATAAGTGTCTATTTAGATGAACCGGGTTCATTAAGAATGACATTGACTTAATATTCGCAAGCAAGTAGAGTATTAACCTCACTTCGTCATAGGTACCTTGAAATGTGCAAGCATAGTTGTGAGAATGAAACCATAGGGAATGTCATGAGTTTTGGTGCCATTGATAACTCTATCAGTAGGTCTGTGAGGATTTCTTATTTAGATGGAACAGGTTCATCTATATTTTTTCGAGTTGAATCAACCCCTCAGTAGGTTTGCCAGACTCACTTCCCACTATTTTGCTCACATTCTCTTCAATTTCAGTAAATTACTCTCCCCAAATAACCATTTAACCAATTTCTTTTGTTAGGCCAACAGGAGTAGGTGAAAAATCAACCACTCATGTACCTTTTCCCCTTATAGTACTCCTAGCACCCTTGCTCTCTTTTTCATTTTTATTTTTACCACCAACTTCTCTAGATTCTATAGTCGCAACACCTGCTATAGACCAACTAGTACAAATCTATTCTCCAAATTTGTAGCAACATGAAAAATTGTCTCAGGAGTAACTTTATAATAAAAAATTACCTGTTCCATTTCAGATTACATATTTTCTTCCCCCTTAGTCGCAGACTTAAATGAATCTTCAGATTTTTGGGATTCATTTTCCTTACTTTCTTTCAATTGCTTGTTTATTTTCTTGATCTGATGTCCTTCAGCGACAATCTTACAAGCCATCATCTTTACTCTACTTTTCTTAGAGTTTGGTGTTGTAGAAGGTATGAAGTGGTTTCCTGTGGTAGTGATAAAGGATTTTCAAAAGTGTTTGACATATCTGGGCTAGGGTATGGAAGGGACGGGAATTAGATTATTTTGGAAGATGAAAGAAGAATGAGAGTCTTTTACGGCTTGGGAAAGAAGAGGTAAGGAATACACTAAAGCTGATCAATATACAGGAAATAATTGAGGGAGTAACTACAACTTTTCGGACTCTTAGAAGTTTAATCATAATGAAATTCAATTTTGAAGAGACATTGAAGTGTATACCTAGAATCTGGTTACTTCCATTCGGTTGGGACTATTTTAAATGGGACTGGTTCGCTTGTAACGGATAAGTCCAAAAGGAGTTTGGTATTTGGTGAGATTCTCTGCTCATGATCCAAATATAGTTATTTCAAATTATGCAAAGTGTATAAAACACCAGGTTCTTCACTGATAATTCTCTTGTGTGAGACTGAATTTGCCAAAATAGAGAAAATGTCATTACTGATTAATAAGTCATTTTAACACATGGAACATGATTATACTATAAAAAGTATGAGACTGAGCAAGATTTAATCTAATTATACAATTTACTGACTACCTAACAATAATTTGTTTTTAATTTTTTTTCATTTTTGTTGTTTAACCTTGAATTGGTCCTTTTAGGTGATCTTAATAATCCCTAATTGCAACCTGTTCCTCTCAAAGTGATCTCTATTTAAGGCTTTTGTGAAGATGTCAGCAATTTGCTTGTAAGTAGCACAAAACTCCACAGTTATCAAGCTTTTCTCATAGATGTCCCTCAAAAATGGTGCCTAACATCTATGTGCTTAGTTATCTAATGATGAATCAGATTCTTTTTCATACTAATAGCTCTAGTGTTATCAGATAAAATAGGGATGCAACCAAAATCAATTCCAAAGTTCAGTAATTGTAGGTTGATCCACAACAATTGAGCACAACATGAACCAGCAACAACACAGCTTCAGCAGTAGATAAGGCCATTTAATTTTGCCTTTTTGGTAGGCCATGACACAAGACATGAACCAAGTGTGAGCACGTGATTTTTGCCCCAAGCAAATTATTCCAAAATATAGGCAAAAAATAATTCTTGAAATTGTGTGGCAATTTGTTGATAATTGTTTGCTTAATAATAACCCATGAAACAAATGGAAATTCTAGAATTTATTTTTATTTTTGGAAAAAAAACAAAGAAAAAAAAATAATATCCATTCTTGTATTAATTAGAAAATACCAGAAAAATAGAAATTAATTACTCTTTAATTTTAGAAAAATCAGAAAATTCAAAGAAAAATACAAATAATAATATATACAAGAGTAAAATAAAAATATAGAAAAAGAAAATAAATACAAACGAATACTAAAATTCAAAAATACAACAACAACAACAACAACAACAACCCAGTATAATCCCACAAGTGGGGTCTGGGGAGGGTAATATGTACGCAGGCCTTACCCCTACCCGGGGGCAGAGAGGCTGTTTCCGGGAGAAAATTCAAAAATACAAAAATACAAATACAATATACAAAGAATTGGGCCAATTACAATTCCTTGGCCCAAATGATATAATACATAGACCAAGCCCAAATTACATGTAACCGGTCAGGCTTAACACTATGCCAAACGACACCGTCCGGGGCTATCAATCTTGACCGTTGAAAAATTGATCAAACGACCGAGGAATAACGATGGTTTAATAATGAAACAACGTCACCTGATGGATTCAATCTAAATCATTTGTGACCTTAATCTAAGGGTCATAATTAAAAGACCATTTAATCAAAACGGTGTCGTAATTGGGTAAGTTGAATCTGAGTCGTTGGTATATTTAATCCAACGGTCTCAAATCAACCAAGGATTTTAAATACCCAAAACGTTACATTTTATTTCATTTTCATCTATTCGTCTCTATAATGAAACCCTAGCCACCCTATTAACCTCTCCACCATCGCCGGAACCCTACCGGCGGTGGTTCACCACCTCCACCAATCAGTCCATCCTTAACACCCTTTCACCGTCTCCTTCTCCACTATAACCCTATCTGATCAATTCTCCCAAAACACCCCTGGAAAACCTCGAATAATCCAAATGGTATCGCCAGAACCCTCCTCCGGCGACAACCACTTACGAACCAGGGGTTGTCATTAACACCATATGACCATCTCCTCGTCCTCTTCAACCCCCACTAGGTAGTTTTCCTCGAATCAACCCTAAACCCTTCAAATATTAAAAAATGTGTTGCCGTAACCCTACTCCAGCGAACACTCCTAATCCAAAAAACTACCATGATAAACCCACAGCCCTAATCCTAAGAGTCTTTCTTATAACAAAACTCGATGAGCCTGCTCGAGGATCAAAATCCAAGAAAAATGGATCATGAACTTCTAATGCCGAAAAATCAAGAAAAGAAAAGAGTAACGACCCGGCCCGTCATTATGGGAATTTACCACCCTGTCATGTTGTAATTACATGTTTTATGCCTTTATATCAGTTTTAGAACCTATCGGGTGAGTTAGGAGTGAATTGAATTGAAAATGAAGCAAATAGCATATTTGAAGGAAGTTTGAATATAGAAAGTCAACCTAGAGTTGACTATGAGTTAGACAGCTTGGAAGGGAAATTGGATGATTCGACTAGTTTCAGGGGATCATTTATGACTTAGGAGAGCAATCGGAATTGAATTCGGAGGTCCGGTGTAGTTTTAGGCTTGAATTGGCTAAGGTCGAATTTTGGCGAAATCCGAACCGTAGGTGAGATTTTGATCCGGGGGTCGTGATGGAATTCCGACAATTTCTGTAGATTCGTTATGTGATTTTGGATATGTCTACAAAATTTCAGGTCATTCGGACGTGCTTTGGTCGGGATTTTGATCGAATGTTAGTTTTGGAAGTTTTGAATAAACTTAGGCTTGAATCCGTGTGTAATGGGAGATTTTGATGTTTACTATGGTGTTTTTATGTTACGAGCAAGTTTGAATGAGTTAATGTGACGTATTGGTGGCTTTGGTTGAGGTCCCGGGGGTCTCGGGATCATTTCGGATGCCTAACGGGCAAGTTTTGATCATGAAGTTGCTACAGAAAATTGCAGACAGTGATTGCTCTATGCGATCGCATAGAGTCATTTTGATCGCATAGAAGAGCCTGGAGGGGTGAGAAAAATGTGCTATGTGATCGCATAGAAAGGGGTACGATCGCATAGTCTTACCAGACTGTACATTGCGATCGCATAACCAGTGCTGCGATCGCAGAGAAGAAAAGATGAGGCCTGGAAGGTTGTGCTATGCGATCGCGGAGGTGCATTGCGATCGCATAGAAGGGGAAATTGACAGGAAAACTTTAAATCTATGCGATCGCATAGGGCCATTGCGATCGCATAGAAGGAATGGTCTGACAGTGAAATTAAAACCAGAACAGAACCAGTCGCGGGTTCATATACCCAAAACACCATTTTTGAGCCCTAGAGAGAAGGAATCACGGGAAAACGCTGGGAAATCATCGGGTATTCATCCGAGGTAAGTTTCTTGACTCAAAAACACCATTTTATGGTAGAATTAACATCAATCTTCATGAATTTGGGTAGAAATTGTGAAGGATTGTGGCCTAGATATTGAAAATGAAAATTTTGATTTTGAAAGGCCGAACTCCGATTTTGGTAAATTTTATATGTATGGACTCGTGGCAGGACGAGGGTTCTGGAAATATGAGTTTCGAAATTTTTCGAAATGTGGCCCCGGGGCTCGATTTTTGCAAATTTCATGATTTTTGATATTTTTCGAGTTCTTTCGATTGGGTTATGTTCCATTAGCCTATTTTGATATATTTGTGATGATTTATGCTAGTTTTGACGTGCGTGGATGCCGGTTCGAGGAGCTAAGGCATCGCGGGCATGAGCTTTCGTCGGTTCGAGGTGGGTAATACTTGTAAATGATGTCCCGAGGGTTAGTAAACCCCGAACTTGCACATCTTAGTGCTGTGTCGAGGTGACTTGCACGCCGGATAACGGGCGTGGGGTAGAGCACCTTTGGGGATTGTGACTTGGTCCGTCCCGCGTAATAAATATTAACACCTAATTATTGAAATGAATTGGACTATCATGTTTGGGCTTCGTGCCAATTATCTGAATCCTTCAGGGATTGGTATCATTGTTTTGATAACACTGTGCATACTTTATTCTAAATTCAAGGTTTAAAATGGTATTTTGCTATTCAGCATTTTTATAAGGTTATGAAAAACTTGAACAAGGTCTTAATATCATTTTTAGCTGTGACTAATATGATATTGTTGCCCGTAGGGCTTTCTTGATTATTTGTTAGACTGATTGGGCCGAGGGCTATATGTTAGGGCATGACATTTCATATGAGCATATGCATACACATGCATGGATCGGACTGCACGCCGCAGTGGTATACGGATCGGGCTGCTCGCCGCAGCAGGTGTGATATTAATATTGTGCTTGGGCTGTAGGAGCCCCTCCGGAGTCTGAACCCCCACAGTGAGCACGGGTACCCAAATTGGATCGGGCTACGCGCCGTAGCGGTCATATGCATTGCATGGCATACATACATTGGTTTACGTGTACTACGTGGCATAACATTCAGCACTCATACATTACTGGCACACATGCATTAGTTGCCTTATTGACCAGATCTCCCGGTGTAAATTGATAAGGAGTGCTGAGCCCGAGGGGCTGATTTGAGTGCGGACTTGCACTGCTTGAGATTGTATCCAGGTATTGGTATATTATTATGAAAGAGAGTAGCTAAAATTGAGATTTCTAAATAATCTACTTACATATGCTTGAAAGGAATAAAAAGATAGTTCTGTATTGTGTAGCATGAGATAGTGCCTATCGTGGTTTTCTTCCCTTCATCATTATTTACTTTTATTACTGCTGAGTTGGAAGTACTCACACCCGACTCCCTGCACCTTGTGTGCAGATCCAGGTACATCACAGTGGAGCTGATTCTATTGCGGCTCGGGAGTGCTTTTGGACAGTCGAGGTAGCTGCCAGCGTTCGCAGGACCTGATTCTCCAGTTTGTCCGTATTTTTGTTCTGATCATCCCACACTTGTGCACAGTTATATTCACTATTTACACTTGTATACTCTGTAGAGGCTCATGACTCTTGACCCTCCGGTCTATGGGAGTTGGTATGCGTTGGGACTTGGTTCCCCGTTTTTAATATATCTATCACCGTTATGCTTAAATTGGATAAAGTGGTATGGTGGCTCCGTGGTTATTGTTGATTGGTCGGGCTGGCCTAGCAGTGTGCTGGGCGCCATCACAACCGGATTTGGGGTCGTGACAAAAAGAAAAATGAAGAAAAGAGAAAATAGAAGAAAGAAAGAAAGAAAAGAAAGAAACATAACCAAAAGCTAAGTACCCTAACCCTAATTTTTCTACTTGCATGTTTCTTTTCTGATCTTTTCTATTTTGCCTATTTCTTTGCCTTCGTGAGTTTCTATGAGTTCTACTACATGCTTAGTCCTGAAAATCATGTCTGTAACTGTGTAGTTTTCTGATCATTTTACTTTGGAATCCCATGGTTGTGGTTTTTCTTTTCTGATAATAGTTTAGTCAAAAATAACTTGTTTTGTTATTCATAGCCATATTTAGGATTCTTACTTGATAGGTTCGAAATTAATTATTAATTTTTCTATTAATTAGATTCTACCTATGATTAATTTGTTTCCCTGAATCTTGTTAACTGAGTACTTAGTCTGAATGTGACTCTATCTGCAAAGTTGTCTATTATGGCTATTTTTGCAATACAATTTTGACTTTGACTTTATAATTTTTTGATTGAATAACGGGGTTGAATGGGAAAATAAAATAAGATACAGGGGCTAAAGGGGAAAGGATAAATGGTATATGGTAAATGAACTAAAGGTTTAAGGGTATAAAAGGCAATACTGCCTGGTTCGTGGGTAAATAACTGAAGGGTAAAGGGTATTCTGGGTACAATGAAAGGGTAAATAGGTAGAAATTGAAAGCAGGTGAGGGTAATAGGGACAATTAAGGGTAATTAGAATAATATAGATACCACTAGAACCTTCTAGTAGGGGTTCTAGTGCATTTACGAATAAAATAAGAGTATTAACTTGAAAATAATTCCTAAGATAGGGGGTGGTAAATCTGAATATTAATTTCAAATTATCCTCCCATTTTGTTCTATAAATAGGCCTCCATTGGCCACAATTTAAGGGGTTCAGAAGTTAGAAGTTTGAAAATACTCAAAAGTTAAGCAATTCTATGGTTCGAGAATTCTGAAAAAAGCTTAATAGTCCAAATTTCATAATGTTCTATTAGTTTTGACTCAAATGCAAGTGGGAATTTATTGAGTTCAGGTATTTCATCTACTATTCTGAATTGATTGTTGAAGCTGTTTGGTTAAAATTCTGGCATCGAGTTTGTTGATGTGTTATTGATGTGGATTTGCTGGTTATTGCTTGAAGTCCTATCACTGCCGATCTTCTTCTTCTATTTTGCCTTAGAACTCATCGCGTTTGTTTCACTTTTGTCCAGGTACACTTCTGAACTTGACAAGATGTAGTTGGAGTTTTTGAGGATATAATTATATTAGTTTTTGCTAGTTTTAATTCTGTTTACGTTGTAGATATAGAGTTCTATAAATCTATATGTAATTCCTTAGGGTAATTGTATGTATAATCTGGACAATGGACTTTACAGATTGCAAACTTGAACTTATGTTTCCTTTAAGTAGTTCAAATCAGATATCACGTAGAAAAACAACAACAACAACTACCCAGTATGTTCCCACAAAGTGGGGTCTGGGGAGGGTAATACGTACACAGGCCTTACCCCTACCCGAAAGGGAGATATCACGTAGAAGTTATATGAAATAAATCAATAGAGAACAAATCATATAGAGTAAGGATTAGAATAAAAATAATAAGTTTAAAGTCTGTTTCGGTCGATCACATAGAAATGAATTGGAAAGTGAAATCAATTTCTAAGAGTTCATTTTTTATTTTAGTTTTCATTAGTCAGTTTTAATGAAAACATAAGTTCCGATTAAAATCTGTTGTCAATCAATATTGTACGTCTTAGATTAATTGAGGAATAAGCTTTAATGAGTTTTCAGTAGTAAGTGTAAAATGATTGCTTCAGAAAACAGGTGTAATCAACTAGAATAAATCATACGATAATATCTAAATAGAAATCAGTGTTAATGATTTTAGTTAATTTTCTGATATTGTAGTTATACTATTTTTTACATGTATGATTAGTTCAATGAAGACGTTTGAACCTATTCTGAATTTGTTAACAACCTGGGCCTAATCAAGTAAAGAGGCCCAGATCCAATCGTGATGGCTTATGGGCCCATAAGAAATAAACTCATAAATGCAAACTAGCTTCTAATCAGCCCTATGCATGGCTGGGTGTTACCCTTGGCTAGCCTGATTTTCAAGCCCAAAACATGAAGGCCTGGACATAAAAGACATTAATACAAACTATAATTAGACGACATTAATAGTTATTTTAGATAGGGGAACAACAATGACAGAAAACGTAGTATACTATAGGTTTGACCTTTAAAAAATGAAATGAGATGAGACTCCTTAGAAAACAAAAATGCACGGGGCCCTCAAATAACTATTATTAAATCCTTAAATTTGGAAGGACTGTTTAGCTAATTTCATGGTCTTTCACGAAGTGATAAGTCGTAGGTATTTTAGGTGCAATTTTAATATACATTCTCAAGAACGGGTGCACATTTATGTGACCCAAATCTTACTCTCGACGAAGTCAAAGTATATTTAAAGCCACAGGCGTACTGGTATGGTGTGGTTAAAATGCATTTTCACGATGTCCCAATTCCTTAAAATTGATAAAGTGGAATACTAATAATGCACATAATTGAAATATATAAAGATATCAGATAAAAGCTTATACAACAGTTGAGCGACTGTTCTAGAACCATGGAATTCGTGAGTGGCTAACACCATCTCCCGGATTAACAGAAATCCTTATCTCAATTTCTAGTTCGTAGCCTATAAATAGAGTCAAACTTTCCTCGGTTCGGGATTAAACCGGTGACTTGGGACACCATTATAATCTCAAGTGGCGACTCTAAAAAACATAAATAACTAATCTTTTTCCGACTGTCCTTTAATTGGAAAAACTCCTTTCCCTTTTTTATATCCCTCCCCGGGGTGTAGTAAAATAAGCGGGGCTTCCCGGTAAAAGGTAGACTCGTAAAAAGGAGGTGTGACATCTATGGCGACTTTGCTGGGGATAAAAAACCTAGAACTTCTGTTCAGGGTTTAATATTTCGAGCTCAGTTAAATAGTTGTATTTGTTTATATATTATATTCCTATATGTTCTTGATTAATGTGCTATATGTTTCCCGCTTTGATATTACGTGAACATATATAAAATTGTGCCGAAAATCCTTCTCTTCTTACCTTCGGGGATGTGCTTACTGGTTCAGATTCTCCATTCTGTTAGGGTCATACCTAAATAAGAAAAGAGGCCGGACAAGTTACTAAGCCGGACGATCCCGGTGGTCCCCGATACATAGCACCCTCCTTGACTCAAGTCGTCCGCTCAGGTGCACAGTCTAGAACCATAAAATCAGGATATTGAGCCTAGAAATTAGTACGATTATTTGCATCATCTCTGACTTAAGGGACTCAACACAAGGGTTGAGTCCGTCTAGGACAGGTGACTTGAATACGAAAAGACCGGCATGATATATGTTGCATTTATTTTCTTGGGCTATTATGCTGACCGGCCGAATAATTGAGGGAAAGAAAAGCGAAAACTAGCAATTTTAGAAGATACCAATGTCCAAATACTGTCGAAACTCTGTCAAAATTTTGAAGAAATTGTTATCAAAATAGTTGGAATAAGTCAATATTGTTAAAATTTAAAATGGTTGGGCTAAAAATAATTTGCCCGAACTACTCTAGTTTGATACTCACCATTAGGCGATATACGTAGGCAACCCTTGACGGGTCCAACCACACATTTTTACAAAAACAGCTAAAAAATGTTAATTTTGAATAAAAAGTGATGCCATTTTGACAAAAATAGCCGAATGTCCCGAAAGGGCGCTGGAAGGTTGTTTGTGCAAAAATGGCCGCTTTTGAGTTTGTCCTAAAATAGTGAGTACAGCCTTAAAATCTTCGGTTGAAGTGCTGAAAGGCCGTATTTTCAAAATTAGGATTTTTATTTTGGAAATTTTTTGAAAAATATATTGTCTTTTTTTGGGTTAAAATAACGTTTAATTAAATCACCTTTAATAAATGTGTAGGATGAACACAGTGCAAAATGAACCTTTCTCATTAATGAATAAAATCCCTTTGGAGTTGCGTCTATGGAGGAATGATTTGGGTCAATATGGACAAGACGAGGTCAAGAAATATTTGAAAGGTCTTACTGGGTTGCTTGATATTATACCGCGGGGAGACATCATCAGAGCCTTGGTCACTTGTTGGGATCCGGCACACAATGTGCTCCATTTCTCGGACTTCGAGCTTACTCCGACACTTGAAGAGATTGCCAGTTATATTGGGAAAGATGAGGTTCCCCTGAAAAACCAATACCCGGTTGCTCCAAGAGCTGTTACCGCTCATAGATTCTTAGATTCCTTGAAAATATCCCGAAGCATTCATAATGAAGATTTGGCCCATGGGTTTTGCACTATGAATTTCATATACCATAGATATGGTCATACCATAGGTTTTAATAACCCGGCAAACAAACTCTGCAACAAAGCAAACCGTGCAAAATGGGAGGAACATAGACGTTTTCCTTTCACGGTGGCCTTTTTGGGTTTAATAGTATTTCCAAGGAAAGACGGGAACATCGATATAAGAATAGCCGGAATCGTCAGCACTCTCCTCATGCAGGATAATAGTACTTTGGCACCTATGATAGTAGCCGATATCTTCCATGCCCTTACAGCTTGTAAAGCCAGAGTAGATTTCTTCGAGGGATGTAATTTGATAATACAAATGTGGATGATCGAGCATTTATGCCATCGTACTCAATTTTTTAGTTATGGGTCTTTGAAAAGAACTTGCATAGAAGAATTCTACACGAGGATAAAAGGGGTTAAGTTGCCGGAAGGGTTTAAGGGTTGGATCACATACTTCCGATCTCTTACTGCTAGCCAGAATGGACATTCGGCTTGTTACCTGTCAATGAAATCATATATATGCCAACAGAACAATTACACTTTCTCTAAATGTTGCTTAAAAGTATTCAACCTTATGCTTCATATCTTGTTTTACGACAACTCGGAAGATATAAAATAGTGCCAAAAGATGGAGACCTCAGTACTCAAGTAATTGAGATTTGTCCTGACGTGCAATTTCCTGATGCAAAAGTACGTCAAATCTGGAATGAGTGCCAATGCTTGAAATCAGACACTTGTGTAAGGGATCGGGCCAAAGGTGAAGTGCCACCTGGTTATTCTGTGTGGTATATAAGAGATTGTGACAATGAAAGGCCAGCAAAGAGACCTTGTATCCAAGAATTTGCCGAGTTGTCAAAAGAGCAATGGGATTGGTTGGCTAAAGAAAACGAATATCGAGCAAAACGTAGTATGCTAGAAAAACAAGTTCAAGACCTCAAGTTCGCAAATTACGTGCAAATAGCAGCTGATGAGGATGAAAAGAAGCAACTGGTTAAAGAAAATGAGGCCCTAAGAGCTCAAATTCTAAAATTGAGAACAACTGAAACCCCTATTTGAAATGCCCGGGATGAAAAACTGATTGATAATTTGCTGCGAAAGGTGAAGAATCATAGTTTTGACATGGATAAAGCTGAAAAAGAATTAATCAGGGTTCGAAAGCAATTGGCTAGGAATACAGAAGAAAAGGCCCGTATGATTCAACAATTGAAGGAAGAACAAAATGTCGAAGTTGCGCGGTTGAGGATAAAGATTATTACTGGTGAGGTCAAAATTAGCAAACAAGTGAAAGAGTTTAGTATGGAAAGAGAACATTGCTATACGGCCTTGGCAGGATGAGAAATAGAATTGCAACAGCTTCAACAGAAAAGCCAACAGACTCTGGATGCTCGTGCTGAATAAATAGTGAGGTTACTTCAAGAAAAGGGAATAATTAGAGAGACGATTTTCAACATTTCTCATTATACCACTTGGAAATGTCATATATGTGAAGATATGACCCAAACCACATTCTTCGCCTCAGCAATGATATTCATGAAGCAAATAATGGGTGATTTAGACAAACTCCAAAGGGGACTAGCATATAGGCACGCGGCGAGACCGAACGATGCCCCGCGGGCACTAGAGTCTTTTATGTATTCTTAGATTATGCATTAAAGTCTGTATTTTTCATTTTTCTACATTATTAGAAGATTGTAGTAAAATTATCATCTTAGATTTTTTTTCTTTGTAATCAATGTTGGTTATTAATAAATTTGAAAATTCTAAAATTGGTACATATAATCTTTTGACTTTCTTTTTCTTTAAACACATATGCGGTAGGAATATTTATAGGATCGACCAAAGAGAGAGGGGAAAATTGGTGGTGATAAAAATGATGAAAAATGAAAAAAAAAATGAAACAAAAGAATTGACAAAACGAGGAAAGGGCAAAAAAGCCAGGATGACGCATATTGCCAAGAAAAATTATGTATGTACTCCCAATATGTGATTATTTGATCAATTATGGTCTAACCCCTAACAAGTATTATTGTTGTTGAGTATAGACAAGTGGTTTGTTGCTGGCATTCTCGCAACCCGTTATTATTACACGCGTTCTAAAGATAGGAAATTAAGATTACGGTTATGGACCCAGCCTAGGAAGATGAGGTAGTAGACGTGGGTATTATGAAAAAAGATATGTACAAGCTTAAGCAACAGATGGCCGAGATGTACCAGGCCTAGGTGAAGGGACAACCTTTACCCACATACCCAGTCAATCCTACTTATATCCCTCCATTGGTCCAAGCACAAGACCCATCCACCGTGAATTCATCCTCTACTTACCTGTGACGACCCGGCCCGTCGTCACGAGAATTACCACCCCGTTATGTTGTAAATGCATGTTTTATGATTTTATATCAGTGTTAGAGTCTATCGGGTGAGTTAGGAGTGAATTGGATTGAAAATGAGGCATATAGCCTTTTTGAAGGAAACTTGAATAAGGAAAGTCAACCCGGAGTTGACTATTTGGTTAGAGGGCTTGGAATCGGATTCTGATGATTCGGTTAGTTCCGGGAGGTGATTTGTGACTTAGGGGAGCGATCGGAATTGAATTTGGAGGCCCGTGTAGAAATAGGCTTGAATTGGCTAAGGTTGAATTTTGGCGAAATCCGAACGGTAGGTGAGATTTTGATCCTGGGGTCGGAATGGAATTCCGACAGCTGCAGTAGCTCCGTTAGGTGATTTTGGATGTGCCTGCAAAATTTCAGGTCATTCGGACGTCGTTTGGTCGGTTTTTCGATGGAATGTGCAATTTGGAAGTTTTGAAGAAACTTAGTCTTGAATCCGTGTGTAATTGGTGATTTTGATGTTTAGGATGGTGTTTTTATGATTGGAACAAGTTCGTATCGTGTTTTGGGGTATGTTGGTGGTTTTCGTTGGGGTCCCGGGGGCCTCGGGGTGAATCCGGACCATCATCCGGCATTTGGAAGCAAGAAGTGACCTGCTGTAATCTGCAGATCACTGGGCAGTGATTTGGCCTTCGCGTTCGTGAGGGCAAGGCCCGCGTTCGCGTAGGCCAGGTTCAGCATGCTTCTCGTTCGCGAGGGAGGTATCGCGTTCGCGTACTAGAAAGGCTGGGAAGCATCACGAACGCGTGGGTGAAGGTCGCGTTCGCGTATGAGGGAGTTGGAACGCATCGCGTTCGCGTGGGTTTAGGCAGCGATCGCGAAGAAGGATTTGACGAGGCCACGCGTTCGCGTGGGAAACTACGCGTTCGCGTAGAGTAAAAATCGGAGGCTGGGAAGTTGACCTTCGCGGACGCGTGGAGGAGTGCCACATTCGCGATGAAGAAGAGGAAAAAGGCATCGCGTTCGCGTGAGGGGCGTCGCGAAAGCGATGAAGAAAATAGGCTGGCAGTGAATTAAAAACCAGAACTGGTCAGTCGCGGGTTTAATACCCAAAACCTCCATTTTTGAGTTCCAAGAGAAGAAATTGTCGGGAGATTGCTGGGAAATCATCGGGGTTTCGTTGGAGGTAAGTTTTGTGGCTTAATTACATCATTTTTACATGAAATCCTTGGTTAAATCCCTGTAAATGAAAGATTAAAGGTGGGTTTGAGCCCTAGGCCTAAATTAAAGAAAAACACCGATTTGAGTGGGCAAATGGAATCTGATTTTGGTAAATTTTATATGCCTAGACTCGTATCGAGATGAGAATTCCGAATATATGACTTTTGTAATTTTTCAACAAGCGTACCGAAAGTCGGGTTTTGACAACTTTGGGAATTTTGATGTAAATTGAGTTGTATTGATTGGGTGTCGTCCCATTGGCCTAATTTGTTGTATTTCTACCGTATTTGATCAGATTCTACGCGTGCGGAGCTTGATTCTCGTGGCAAGGGCATTGCGGAGTAGTCGTCGCGCCGTATCGAGGCGAGTAATAGATGTGGGTGATGACCAGCGGGTTCGAAACCCCGTATACCACTTTGTGACGCTGTATAGCAACGAGACACATACTCTCATGTGAGCGCGGGGTCGATTGTGATCGGGGACTATGGCTTAGTCCGACTTGTCGATATTGTGTTATGATATTCGCTATTCACGAGCCGTCGAACCTCCTTCTCGGATGGTTGCATATTATACCGTGATATTGGCTACTCTTGAGCCGTCGAACCCCCTTCTTGGGTGGTTGAGTATACTTGTGGGCCGTGAGCCAGTTATTGGATCCCGCGAGAATCGTTATCATTGTCTTATCAGATTGACATGTTAGTTATTACCAGTCCATAGCTATTTTTGTTATCATGCTATTTCCAATCTCTCGGAACTTGACATTAATGTTTTCAACCGAAAAATGATAAAAGCTCGTTTTCAAATCTACTTTTGAGCCTCGCGAGGTCGTATTTGCATATTAGCTGACCGGTAGTGGATCGGGCCGTGCGCCGCAACTGTATATATGTTGGACCGGACCGCACGCCGCAGCTGATATCGTGCTTGGGCCGTAGGAGCCCCTCCGAGTCCGAACCCCCACAAGCGAGCACAGTACCCAAATGGATCGTGCTACGCGCCGTAGCGGCCATATCATGCATTGTATCGCATTTAGCCACATCCGCTAGCCGTTATACCGTTTTGCCGGTACTTGCTGGTACATGTACAGTTGATATTGATTCTGTGACAGTGTATTTGATTACAGCTTTACATAGTGCTTTATGGCGGATTTCTTATCTCGCGCCGTCTTACCCTTGTTTATTACCACCGAGTCCGGCAGTACTCAATTTACTCCCCGCACCTTGCGTGCGCATCCGTGTACCTCTCAGCAGTGATCTAGTAGCCGTGCGAGGCGACATTTGTGGATATTCGAGGTAGCCGCAGAGTCCGCAGGACCCGATATTCCTTCTTACCGTCTTGATTTTGTATTGACTTTTCTTTCCGCACTTGGTATCTTGTAAACCTTTATACACTCATGTTCAGTAGAGGCTCATGACTCTTGACCCTTTGGTCTATGGGAGTTGATGTATTATGGGACTTGGTTCCCCGTTTTCGTTATATGTATCGCTGTTATTTCGTGAATTAATATGCTTAAATGGGTTAAAGAGAGCTTCTAGCTCCGTTGTTGATATTGATTGGTCAGGCTGGCTTAGCAATGTGTTGGGCGCCATCACGACCGGATTTGGGGTCGTGACAAGTTGGTATCAGAGCCTAGGTTTACTAGGCCTCATGAGTCTTGAGCCGGTTAGTAGAGTCTTGTGGATCGGTACGGGGACGCCTGTACTTATCCTCGGGAGGCCGCGAACCTTTAGGAAACACTTCACTTTTCTTAAACTCTGTCGTGCAATCTTGTTGTTCTGAGAACTGAACTTCTATTTTCTATTCTCTCGCAGATGGCGAGAACGCGAGCATCAGGACGAGGTGGACGACCTCCATTGCCACCTGTTAGAGGCCGTGGGCGTGGTCGTGCTAGAGGTAGAGGTAGGGCAGCTGAGGCAGTGCTAGCTGACCCGCCCGTTGTACCAGTTCAGGAGCAACCCCCAGTGGTTGATGCTCCAGCAGCCCCAATTCAGGGCCAGACTGTATCTATTTCTATTCCTGGTCTTCAGGAGACTTTTGCTCAGATATTATCGGTGTGTTCCGGTTTGGCTAAGGTAGTTTCAGCTACTGCCACTGCAACGACATCTCAGACAGGGGATGGTCAGCAGACCCATGCAGCTCGCACACCTAAGCAGGTTGTTCAGGGACCTCAGACGCCAGAGGCGGTCCCCGCTCAGGTGGTTGCACCAGTTATTCCTCTAGCTGCACCAGCTCCAGCTCCAGAGCATATGGTTCAAGTTATGCCCGACGACGAGCAGCCTCGATTCGAGAGATTTGGTAGACTTCAGCCACCCTATTTCGGGGGGCGTCGAGGGCGAGGATGCCCAAGGTTTCTTGGACAAGTGTCGATGATGTTGCGGACGGCCGGTATTCTCGAGTCCAGCCGGGTTTCATTTACTACGTTTCAGTCCACTGGTCCGCATTTGATTGGCGGGAAGAGTTTGAGAGGCGTAGGCTCGCAGGAGCAACACCTCTCACACGGCAGCAGTTTCTCCACTATCTTTCTAGAGAAATATGTACCTCGCCTCGTCGCGAGGAGCTACGTCGCTAGTTTGAGCTGGTTGGTTCGTGGCGACATGTCTGTGACTCAGCATGAGCTTAGATTCACACAATTGGCTAGGCATGCCACATGGATGATCCCTAATGATGGGGAGAGGATCAGGAGGTTCATCGATGGCCTCAACTACTCTATCCGCATTCTTATGACCGGAGAGAGAGTTTTGTCATCATCATTTGAGCAGGTTGTTGATATGGCACGCTCCATCGAGGCGGATCGTCGCCGAGAGAGAGAGAGGAGCGGGGGGCCAAGAGGCCTCGTGGTTCTAACAGTTTCAGTGGTGCTCCATCTAGAGGGCATTCCCAGTAGAGCAGAGGTCGCTCATCGAGACCTTCTCATTCAGGCCGCCCAGAGCAGAGCGGAGGTTCTTATGGTCGTGGTCGACAGGGGTTTCAGTAGGGTCAGTCATCGCTTAGTGCCCTTCCAGCCCAGGGTGCAGCACCTACTTCATCAGCCCAGGGTTCTTCTGTGGCGAGGGGTTCCCTTCAGTCCCCTTCTCCAGCACCAGGTGCATGTTATGAGTGTGGTGAGTTTGGCCACATGAGGAGACAGTGCCCTCGACTCCGTAGGGACAGGACTCGGCAGAGGGATCAGCCCTCATCTTCAGCACCATCTCAGTCTAGTAGAGGTGGAGGTCAGTCCTTCTCGTGGTCGCCCCAGAGACGATGAGAGATCTGGTGGAGGCGAGGCACGATTTTATGCACTTCCCGACAGGCGTGATGCAGTTTCCTCCGATGCAGTGATTACAGGTATCATTTCTGTCTGTCACATAGATGCCTTTGTTCTATTTGATCCAGGGTCCACATATTCATACGTGTCCTCTTATTTTGCACATCATTCGGGTGTGACTCATGGTAGTCTTGATTTACCTATTCATGTATCCACCCCCGTGGGTGATACGATTGTCGTGGATCATGTCTATAGATCCCGTGTTATATCTATCGGGGGTCTAGAGACCCGAGTGATTTGTTATCGTTGGGAATGGCGGACTTTGATGTTATATCGGGTATGGACTCGGTTGTCTCCGTACCATGCTATATCGGACTCGTCATGCTAAGATAGTTACGTTGGCCATTCCCGGTATTTCTCAGATTGAGTGGCAGGGTTCGGCCGATTTCGTCCCTAGCCGTGTTATTTAGTTCTTAAAAGCTCAGAAGATGGTTGAAAAATGGTGTTTATCGTACTTAGCTTTTGTGAGAGATGTGAGAGCTGAGTCTCCTAGCATTGATTCTGTACCTGTTGTGAGGGATTTGCCAGATGTATTCCCCTCAGACCTGCCGGCATGCCGCCGGACAGGGATATTGATTTTGGCATTGACTTGGTGCTGGGCACTCAGCCTATATCCATTCCTCCTTATCGGATGGCACCAGCCGAGTTGAAAGAACTGAAAGAGCAGCTTCAGGAGCTTCTGGATAAGGGTTTCATCCGTCCTAGTGTGTCTCCGTGGGGTGCGCCGGTATTATTTGTTAAAAAGAAAGATGGTTCCATGCGAACGTGTATTGATTATAGACAATTGAACAAAGTGACAGTGAAGAATAAGTACCCTCTACCGCGCATAGATGATTTGTTTGATCAGTTACAGGGTGCGAGGGTGTTTTCTAAGATCGATCTTCGTTCAGGCTATCATCAGCTGAAGATCAGGGACTCAGATATTATGAAGACTGCATTCAGGACCCGATATGGTCATTATGAGTTTCTTGTGATGTCGTTTGGGCTGACCAACGCCCCAGCAGCATTTATGCATCTGATGAACAGTGTGTTCATGCCTTATTTGGATTCATTTGTGATTGTGTTCATTGATGACATTCTAGTCTACTCCCGTAGTCAGGAGGAGCATGCTCAGCATTTGAGTATTGTGTTGCAGAGATTGAGGAAGGAGAAGCTATATGCTAAATTCTCCAAGTGTGAGTTTTGGCTCGAGTCCGTAGCATTTCTGGGACATGTGGTGTCTCGTGATGGTATTCAGGTTGATCCAAAGAAGATAGAGGCGGTGCAGAGTTGGCCTAGACCGTCCTCAGCTACAGAGATTAGGAGTTTTCTTGGCTTGTCGGGATATTATCGCCGGTTTGTTCAGTGATTTTCATCCATTGCTTCTTCATTGACTAAATTGACCCAGAAGGGTGCACCATTCGTGTGGTCGGATGAGTGCGAGGAGAGCTTTTCGAAGCTCAAGATAGCTTTGACCACAGCTCCAGTGTTAGTATTGCCATCAGCTTCAGGTTCATATACTGTTTACTGTGATGCCTCGAGAGTGGGCATAGGTTGTGTGTTGATGCAGGAAGGTAAGGTGATTGCTTATGCTTCTCGGCAGTTGAAGCCACATGAGAAGAACTATCCCGTTCATGATTTGGAGCTAGCCGCCATTGTTCATGCATTGAAGATTTGGAGGCACTATTTGTACGGTGTGTCTTGTGAGGTGTATACCGACCATCGTAGTCTCCCAGCACTTGTTCAAACAGAAAGACCTTAATTTGAGACAGCGGAGATGGCTTGAGTTGCTTAAGGATTATGACATTACTATTTTATATCATCCGGGAAAGGCCAATGTGGTGGCCGATGCTTTGAGCCGAAAGGCGGTCAGTATGGGGAGCTTGGCATATATTCCAGCCGAGGAGAGGCCATTTGCTTATGATGTTCAGGTGCTAGCCAATCGGCTAGTGAGGTTAGATATTTCGGAGCCTAGCAGAGTATTGGCTTGTGTTGTATCTCGGTCATCTCTATATGATCGTATTCGTGAGCGCCAGTATGATGATCCACATTTGGCTGTCCTGAGGGACAGAGTTCAGCATGATGATGCTAGAGATGTCACCATTGATAGTGACGGCGTATTGAGGATGCAGGCCGGATATGTGTGCCTAATGTTGATGGCCTTCGCGAGTTGATTCTGGAGGAGGCCCATAGCTCGCGGTATTCTATCCATCCAGGAGCCGCTAAGATGTATCAAGATTTGAAACAACACTATTGGTGGAGAAAGATGAAAATGGACATTGTCAGACATGTAGCACGGTGCCTCAACTGTCAGCAGGTTAAGTACGAGCATTAGAGGCCCGGTGGTGTATTTCAGCGCATTGATATTCCTGAGTGGTAATGGGAGAGGATCACTATGGACTTTGTTACTGGACTCCCTCGGACGGCGAGGAAGTTTGATTCTGTATGGGTGATTGTGGATAGACTCACCAAGTCAGCTCACTTCATTCCAGTTAGTACTACCTACTCATCGGAGCGGTTGGCAGCGATCTTTATTCGAGAGATTGTTCGGTTGCATGGAGTTCCAGTGTCTATCATATCCGACAGGGGTACTCAGTTCACTTCTCAGTTTTGGAGAGCATTTCAGCGAGAGATGGGTACGTGGGTTGAGTTGAGTACAGCATTTCACCCCCATACAGACGGGCAGTCTGAGCGCACTATTCAGATCTTGGAGGATATGTTGCGAGCTTGTGTGATTGATTTTGGTGGTTCGTGGGATGAGTTCCTACCAGATGGCCCCGTATGAGGCATTGTATGGCAGGCGGTGTAGATCCCCCGTGGGATGGTTTGAGCCTGGTGAGGTTAGATTGATAGGGACCGAGTTAGTCCAGGATGCTCTGGATAGAGCAAAGTTGATCCAGGAGAGGCTTCGTACAGCACAGTCTCGTCCGAAGAGTTATGCGGACCGTAGAGTTCGAGAGTTGTCTTTCATGGTTGGCGACAGCAGTATTGTCAAGGTTTCACCCACGAGCGGTGTCATGAGGTTTCGGGAAGAAAGCGGAAGTTGAGTCCCGGTGTACATCGGTCCTTTGAGATACTTAGAGGTCGGAGAGGTGGCATATGAGTTAGCCTTGCCGCCCAGCTTATCCAGCGTCCATCCAGTATTCCATGTGTCTATGCTCCGGAAGTACATTGGAGATCCGTCTCATGTATTAGATTTCAGCACCATTCAGCTTGATGGTGATCTATCCTATGATGTGGAGCCTATTGCCATTTTGGGACGGCAGGTGAGAAAATTGAGGTCTAAGGAGATTGCATCAGTTAAGGTTCACTGGAGAGGTCGACCCGTGGAGGAGGCCACTTGGGAGATCGAGCGGGAGATGCGGAGCAGATATCCTCACTTGTTTGAGACTTCAGGTATGTTTCTTGACCCGCTCGAGGACGAGCGTTTGCTTAAGAGGGGGAGAATGTGACGACCCGGCCCGTCGTCACGAGAATTACCACCCCGTTATGTTGTAAATACATGTTTTATGATTTTATATCAGTGTTAGAGTCTATCGGGTGAGTTAGGAGTGAATTGAATTGAAAATGAGGCATATAGCCTTTTTGAAGGAAACTTGAATAAGGAAAGTCAACCCGGAGTTGACTATTTGGTTAGAGGGCTCGGAATCGGATTCCGATGATTCGGTTAGTTCCGGGAGGTGATTTGTGACTTAGGGGAGCGATCGGAATTGAATTTGGAGGCCCGGTGTAGAAATAGGCTTGAATTGGCTAAGGTTGAATTTTGGCGAAATCCGAACGGTAGGTGAGATTTTGATCCGGGGGTCAGAATGGAATTCCGACAGTTGCTGTATCTCCGTTTGGTGATTTTGGATGTGCCTGCAAACTTTCAGGTCATTCGGACATCGTTTGGTCGGGTTTTTGATGGAATGTGTAATTCGGAAGTTTTCAAGAAACTTAGGCTTGAATCCGTGTGTAATTGGTGATTTTGATGTTTAGGATGGTGTTTTTATGATTGGAACAAGTTCGTATCGTGTTTTGGGGTATGTTGGTGGTTTTCGTTGGGGTCCCGGGGCCTCGGGGTGAATCCGGACCATCATCCGACATTTGGAAGCAAGAAATGGCCTGCTGTAAATATGCAGATCACTGTGCAGTGGTTTGGCCTTCGCGTTCGCGAGGGCAAGGCCCGCGTTCGCGTAGGCCAGGTTCAGCATGCTTCGCGTTCGCGAGGGAGGTATCGCGCTCGCGTATTGGAAAGGCTGGGAAGCATCGCGAACGCGTGGGTAAAGGTCGTTCGCGTATGAGGGAGTTGGAACGCATCGCGTTCGTGTGGGTTTAGGCCGCGTTCGCGAAGAAGGATTTGACGAGGCGACGCGTTCGCGTGGGAGACTACGCGTTCGCGTAGAGTAAAAATCGGAGGCTGGGAAGTTGACCTTCGCGGTCGCGTGGAGGAGTGCCGTGTTCGCGATGAAGAAGAGGAAAAAGGCATGGCGTTCGCGTGAGGGGCGTCGCGAAAGCGATGAAGAAAATAGGCTGGCAGTGAAGTTAAAACCAGAACTAGTCAGTCGCAGGTTTAATACCCAAAACCTCCATTTTTGAGTTCCAAGAGAAGAAATTGACGGGAATTGCCGGAAAATCATCGGGGTTTCATTGGAGGTAAGTTTTGTGGCTTAATTACATCATTTTAACATGAAATCCTTGGTTAAATTTCTGTAAATGGAAGATTAAAGGTGGGTTTGAGCCCTAGGCCTAAATTAAAGAAAAACACTGATTTGAGTGGGCAAATGGAGTCCGATTTTGGTAAATTTTATATGCCTAGACTCGTAGCGAGACGAAGGTTCCAGAAATGTGAATTTCGTAAATTTTCGGAATGTGGGCCCGGGGCTCGGGTTTTGACAACTTTGGGAATTTTGATGTAAATTGAGTTGTATTGATCGGGTGTCGTCCCATTGGCCTAATTTGTTGTATTTCTACTGTATTTGATCAGATTCTACGCGTGCAGAGCTTGATTCTCGTGGCAAGGGCATTGCGGAGTAGTCGTCGCGCCGTATTGAGGTGAGTAATAGATGTGGGTGATGACCAGCGGGTTCGAAACCCCCGTATACCACTTTGTGACGCTGTATAGCGGCGAGACACGTACACTCTTGAGAGTGCGGGGTCGATCATGAACTGGGGACTATGGCTTAGTCCGACTTGCTGATACTATGTTATGATATTAGGCTATTCATGAGCCGTCGAACCTCCTTCCCGAATGGTTGCATATTATACTGTGATATTGGCTACTCTTGAGCCGTTGAACCCCCTTCTTGGGTGGTTGAGTATACTTGTGGGCCGTGAGCTAGTTATTGGATCCCGCGAGGATCGTTATCATTGTCTTATCATATTGACATGTTAGTTACTACCAGTCCGTAGCTATTTCTGTTATCATGCTATTTCCAATCTTGAGAGGTTTCTGACTGTGTAAGACCAAAGGCCTGTGTTGTGTGGATATTAAGGGAGAGGGCTACGCACCACAACATGTTGTAATAATTTGTGATATATGAGAGCCCAAGGGCTTGATTTGTTATGCCACAAGATGGTTTATTATAGCGCTTGGGTTGTAGAAGCCACTCCGGAGTCTGAACACCCCTAATAAACAGTTACCCAGTGTCAGTGATGTGATATTTCTCGATGGGCTATTGTTGTTTCATGTTGTTGCCCGAGGGGCTGATTATGAGCGGTTGTGAGGTAGCCCGATGGGCTGGTTCTATTGATATTTTGTCCAAGGTGAGGTTTATGGTACATGTTTTGTCCGAGGGGTTGTTTAAGTTCCTATCATTTTACTCATTGTTTTATTCACTTGTAGTGCTCTCATTACTCCCTGCACTTTGTGTGCAAATCCAGTAGTTGCGGGTCGTGATAGTGAGCATTGATTGTTCATTCAGCAGGATTTCAGAGTCGACAAGGTAGCAGGACCCGATATTCCTTCTTACCGTCTTGATTTTGTATTGACTTTTCTTTCCGCACTTGGTATCTTGTAAACCTTTATACACTCATGTTCAGTAGAGGCTCACGACTCTTGACCCTTGGTCTATGGGAGTTGATGTATTATGGGACTTGGTTCCCCGTTTTCGTTATATGTATCGTTGTTGCTTCGTGAATTAATATGCTTAAATGGGCTAAAGAGAGCTTCTAGCTCCGTTGTTGATATTGATTGGTCAGGCTGGCTTAGCAATGTGTTGGGCGCCATCATGACCAGATTTGGGGTCGTGACATTACCCCATATACCAACCTTACTATGCAACCACCTCACAAGCATAACCACCTCATACACCACCTAACAAATTCCACAACCACCACCACATGTCGCTCCCGTATATGTGGCCCCTCCACCAGCCACATTACACAAGTCATCCAGTGAACCATTATTTCATGTTCAGGACAATCATTATTATCCTCCAGAACCTATTTTTCGACAGCATGATTCTTATACTCCTCTCATCGTCATGGCCGAAGAGGAAAAACCACCCAAAAATACTGAATAGGAAGAGATGATCCGAAAAATTAAGAGTCTTGAATAATCCATCCGAAACATGCAGGGCCTTGGAGGCCAAGTGAGCATAGCTTACAAAGATTAAAGTCTATTCCCGGATGTGCAGCTACCGACAGGTTTCAAGTTACAGAAATTTGATCTATATGACGGTCACTACGTCCCAGTAGCACATTTGAGAGGATTTTGCAGCAAAATGCGAGGTGTCGGCAACAAAGATGAGTTGCTCATTGCTTATTTTAGCCAAAGTCTTAGCGGATCGACCCTAGAGTGGTACATCAGGCAAGACCACGCTAGATGGTCTATTTGGGATGATCTTGCCCAAGCATTCGCTAATCATTTTCAGTAGAACTTGGAGATTATTCCTGACGGCTTTCATTGGAAAAGATAGAGTAGAATCCAGGACAGAGCTTTCGAGAATAGGGCTTCAGGTGGAGAGAACAAGCTTCTCGGGTAGACCCACCTATGAAAAAAGAAGAGACGGTGGACTATTTTCTACAAACTTTGGAGCCGACATACTATAGGCATTTAGTATCAGCCGTCGGGAAAATATTTAACGAAGCTGTTAAGATGGGGAGCATGGTTAATGAAGGATTAATATCGAAAAGGATTATGGGCTATTCATCCATAAAAGCTACAACCCAACCAATTCATACAGGCATCGATGGAGCTCTTGGGAATAAGAAGAAAGAAGAGGTGGCCGTTGTAGAAGGGAGATCATGGTCCAGGAGTCCTAATCCATACTACCATCAACCTCGCCCCTACTCACCAGCACCATATGGCCCACCAGAACACTATTATCCTCCCCCTATTCCACAATTTTCTGTATACCATGCTCAAACCTACCCACTACTGCCTACACTATGGCAAGCACCAGCACCTCATAATACCTACCACACACAGAAAACATACCCATCACCCAAAACATATAAAAATCATGGTGGAACAGGTTTTCGTCCTAATCCCAGTGTCAGGAATGATAGGATGCAAAGGAAGAAACCATTTACTCCCTTGGATGAGTCATATACCAGTCTATTTCATAGACTGAGGCAGCTCGGAATCCTAAACCCATTGAATCCAAAATCCCTAACCCGCCACCGAATAACCTCGACCAGTCTGTTAGCTATGAGTACTATTCGGGAGCTCCAGGACACGACACTAAAAAGTGTTTGCATCTGAAAATCGCAATACAGAAGCTTATTGATTCAAGAAGAATTGTAGAACAGGCTCCCGAGGCTCCCAATATCACACAAAACCCCTTATTTGTCCATCATGAGGCCCATATGATAGAATTAATATAAGGGGGAGGTTGCGAGAAACCTTCTCAAACTGTAATGATGATTAGGGCCAGTGGAGGCAAGGTAGAGGAGAAAGTAATGGGTGTGAAAGTGGTGATTGCAGACAACCAAGTGGCAAATAAGCCGGTGGTGGTAATCGAGCCAGAGCCAGTGAAGGTGATAGTTCCAGGGGCAAGTACAAAACCTATGTTGACTCTAAAAGGGGAACAAATAGAGCCGGTCATTATCAAACCAGTTACTCAAATGCCCGTTGTGAATGTTAAAGTTGTGCCATGGAATTACAACAAGGTGACCGTCATGTATCGAGGGAAGGATATTAAAAATGAAAATTTTGAAACCCACGGGTTGACAAGGTCTGGGAGGTGCTTTGCTCCCAATGAATTAAGAAAAGCAAAACTCGCCAGAGATAATCTGGCTAATGTAAAGAAAACTATTACTGAGGAAGAGGCCAAGGAATGTTTGAAGAAAATGAAAGTAGAGGACTATTCAATAGTAGAACAATTGAGAAAGACGCCAGCGCAAATATCTTTGATGTCCTTGCTGATTCACTATGATGAACACCGTAGTGCATTAATGAAAATCTTTGATCACGCTCAACTATGACTTATAAAAGACAATGCGGTCGCTGTCAATATAATCCGGTTTATTAATTTCAGAGTCGAATCCCACAGAGAATTAACATATCAATTGCAACTTTCAAAACCCAACAATACTTCTGAATCAGCTTCCCTAACTTTTGAATATCTTTATGAATGGTTTCTATTAACTACTTTTGCAATAAAATAAAGACTTGAAGAAATTAACTGAACGTGTTTAAAAGAATAATGAGAAAGACTAAGGTATTGATTTCCCATATTGATAGAATCCCTTCTGTTTATGCTCATACAAATTGTCAATATTTTTCTATTAATCATGAACTCTATTTCTACCGAAATTCTCTCCAGAGCAAATACAATAATTTACTATTGCACTCTTCCGAGCTACCCTAGCTAGCTTTAATTTGCACAGTTCACTTTAGATTGCACCCAAGGTTTCGTTATTCCTAACCCGACCTTTACGCCCACAATTATAGATTCTTCCAATAATCTAGGTGTGGTGTTGTTCAACAATAACCTAAATATGCACTCTTTTCCAAGTTATGCACACTAGATAGGCACGGCTAATTGAGGATCCTATCAATTAACTACAACAAGAACGAAGTTGAAGAAAAAGAAATTTAGCTAACAATTTGTATTCACATAACCCAGAAGTTCATCAATTCATAGGTTCCATCAAAACCTTATATAAAGATTTAGCTAATCATAATCAAGAAAAAAAAAAGAGATAACTGATTTCATAATTAAGAATTCAATGTAAAAGAAAGAAAGATGTTGAGAGAGTTCTCTCTTACTAGTTTACTTGCAAAATTAGTCAATTATACAAAATGTGCCTCCTTTGGGCGAATCCTAACAATATATATAGGGTTTAGGTTTTACAACTTTCGTTTTTACACTTAAATCCCTAAAATTTCCGCCTTCCACCGTGGTTTGACCGAGATTCCTCGGTTTGACCGTTTTCGTGGTGGAACCATGATGGAGACAGCCTTCTGATTCTTCAAAACACCTGCAGGCCTGTTCTACCGCGGTTCTGCCGCGGCCGCGGTGGAACCGCGGTCAAACAGTGCCTCTGAATCTTCCGGTTATTTCAGCACCATTTCTTGACTTGTTCCACAATTGGCCTATTTTCACCTTCTTTTGACTCCAAAACCGCTCTTTTAGCCTTCATTTACTCTTGTGTACCTATAAAACACTAAAAACACTAATAAGGGCATTTCGTCATCATAAATAATATCAAAACAACAATAACGTGTGATTATTTAGGGCATAAATATAGTCAAACTCACCTATTATCAACACCCACACTTAAACCTTTGCTCGTCCTCGAGCAACTTTAATCACACTTTTAGGCCAGTTTTATTAATCTCTCCCCCATAATATGTCACACAAGCTATCATTCAAGATTAACCTAAGTAATGCACAATCCTTACTCAACTGTAAACTCAAATACCAACACATCATTTCATACTCTAATTATTATCACAGACTTGCAAACTTGCCCTTTTCTTCCTGAGTTACATGCCCTCACACAATCATACTGAGAGAAGTTCCCACACATAAACAATTTAGAACATGGAACTTATATATATAGAAAAATTTCACTCACCCTCTGCAAAGAGCATTTACATGTACATAGATACACCGTAGGCTTGCCCCTTGTGTAACACTCCACTAATCGAGTTATTTAATAAAAGATCCAGAGGTCTTTTAAGGGTTGTAATGTAGGCTATGGGAGAGGTAGGATACTTTTGGTTATAGTGGCTAACCTTCCTAAGCACTTTCTTTTTCACAACTTCCCTTTAAGCTTTTTCGTTATGTTCCCCCTAACCATTCCTTCACCTTTTATTCACTTTTAATCCCCATTTTTTGTTTGGTGTAAATGGCTTTCTTATTTACATGTATACATCTCTCTCTTTTTTTGTTGCTTTGTAAAGCATTTACTGTACATTGCAAGTTCACCATTTTCTACCATTTATTCTGGATTTCCCTTTTTCAATTTCTCCTCACCCCACACTTTCACTTTTGCATATCATTCCATCACAAGTGCTTCTAGGAGGTAAGGTACAACAATATATGATATAGATTTTGTGAACATTACAGGGTTATCAAAGAACATGCTTAAGGCTCAAAGGGGTTCACTAAGATATTATATACAGGTGAATTCACAGTTTTCTATTTATGTGGTTACCCAAATAAATGCCTCTATCATCTCTGTAACTAAACAACTTCAATTTCGCTTGGCACACACAGAGGGAAAGTTCTAGGTATCATGTACAAACATATAATGCAGGTAGAAACTCACACACACTTAGCATGCAACTCATTTAGAATCAGGTTCATCTACAAAGTCCTATCAATGTTCAAGCAAGATGTATTGTGTAATTCAAGGCATATCCTAGAATCTACATTCAATCTCAGATAATACACTCTCAATTTCATTTTAATTTTTGCTAGTGTGCATACTTGGGGTTACATATTAACCTTTACCCTCTAATCCTCAAAAAGAAAAATCTACCTAACCCGATTCAATAAAAAACCTTGGAAAAGAACCGTGGCCAAAAGAAACACCAAGAGGGAGGTGATACACTACCGAGAAAAAGAAAAGAAATGAAACAAAAATTCCTACATGGACTACTTCACTCAAGAGTTCTGTCCAAGTAGTCTGTCATCAGGAAGAGCCCTCTACTCGTATTTTTGGAATTTTTTTTAAAATTTTTGATATTTTTTTGTTTCGACTTAGACCCTTAAGAACCCGTCGCCAAGTGTCCATCATCGGGCCAAGCCAGCTAATATACTATACATCTAAATATACTATGTACAACATACAATACAAAATAAGTCTTCCACCCCATACTTAAAATCATGACATGTCCTCATGGCATAATAATCAATGTAAAGCACAGAAGGGTGAGAAAACTTACCTGTGACTCAAAATGCCTCTAAGACATCGCGTCAATGCGCGTGTGCAGGTCGTCCACAGAAGTGCGAAAATCCGCAACTTCCTCCTCCAAAGACCTAAGCATAGGTCTTGTGGACTGGGACCGGGACAGGCCAACTCCATAGTGAGCTTGCCTAGAAGTGCCTGTAGATTCAGTGTACCTTTGGGGCTGGACAACCAGAATAGGGTCATCATCGTCATCAATGTCAATGGGGTCGTTGCCTCTACCCACCTGAATAATAGAAGCCTTGAACAAAGCTTTTTGTGGAAGCTCACCATCCGTAGGTAATACGGGTGTCAGGTGGGAGAGGCAAAGATACATGAACAAAGAAGGGAAATCCCTTAGACTTGAGGGGTCCCCTCAGCATCATCTTATCACAGATCAAGCGGGAAGCATCAAACTCCTGCTGGGTGACAAAGCACCAAGTCAATAATGCCCGATTAAAGTTAACATCAGTGGTGTTGCTGGAGGGCAGAAAATGGTTAAAGACAATCGTAAACCAGCACTTGGCAAGATGTGTGAAATAGGTGGAGTTAAGAGTAATTTCATCCTTAATCCAGAAAGGATGACCACCTACACATAAGGCCTCTATCATGGTGTCCCAAGTGACACCGGGCCTGTCGTGGTAGAAATCCACGTCACTGGTAAAAGTAGGCAGCCTCAAAGCCTGCCTAACACTAGGTACTTTGGCCCAAACACGCTTACCGCGTACGAAGACCTCCCTACCCACGCCGTAGGTCACATTTGCATAGAACTCCTTGACGAGCATCTTGTTGACGAGAGCAGGTTCATTAAATAAGAATTCCATCTCCCTGTGTCGAATTTCCTTATACATGTCGGGCTTTTTTGCCCGAAGAGTCATTCTGTCAATGGAGATCTCCTGCAGCCATGCCTTGGTAGCCTTGGCATGAAAATCATTTTCTGCCTCCTCGCACTCAAAATGAGACTCGTCATAGGTAGGATGCCTAGATGAGCTCGCAGCATGCCTGGATTGCTTGGGAGCCATAATCCTGCACGTTAGTACTTCAATTGGTTACACAAACTTCACCATCATTTGACTCCAACCGTACTTCTTTTGGTGCCATCATACCATGACCCCTAATTTGACCATATATTCCCCACAATTTCGCAAATTCTAACCTAGTGCACCCCACACTTACTTCTTTTTATCATACCAACATCACCCCACACATAATTACACCATCTCCAAATTTGTACAACAACAACCAACCCAAACCTAAGCATCACATCCCCTAAAATTTAGCAACAACAAACATTACAACATATTTGGCCAACTCATGGCCCAAAACCATACCAATCAATTCTCCAAACCACCATAACAAAGCACAAAACATAATAATGGAGACCCAACCAAGTTAAATATCAAAAATCCCAAATATCAAATTATACAACAATGTTGCTAGTAATGGGGCATATTATCATATTTTTCACTAAGCCTAGCTAGGGATTAAGCAAAAACAACAATATTAACTAAACTACACTAATGAAACTAACAAAAATTAAAAATAAAAGAAAAAAAGAAAAAGAACAACTTACTTGAAGTAGAAGGAAGAGAAGGTGAGTAGTGATGGATGGTGGTGGAGGAGTGGTGGAGGAAGATGAAGAGAGTTAGGGGAGGAATTTTAGAGAGAAAGGGGAGAGAAAATTAGAGAGAGAGGGGGTTTGGGAGGGGAGTGGCATCTCATTTGGGGTAGAATGGGGGGGGGAGTTTAGGTTAGGGTTTTGAAAGAAGGGGGAAAAAAATTTCAAAATTTTCGCGCATATACCTGGGCTACCCGTGTTCCACCGCGGTCGGGGTGGAACCACGAGGAAGGAGATTCTGAAGGGGGTTCCTACAGCGGTATGACCACGGTCGCGGTCCAACCGCGATGGGTCAGTTTCAGAGAGGCCAATCTACCGAGGTTTCACCAAGGTCGCGGTGGAACCACGGTGAGACGGCTTCTCTGAATTTTAAACCTGACAGTAATTTTTTTTTATATAGACTAACTATAATGATTTACAATTACAACAATTTCATAGGTTGCCTCCCATGTATTTCCAGATTTAACGTCGTGACACGACTCAACTTACCGCATTTTAAGGCTCTCTCGACCTTTGACGTTCATCCAACCGCAATTCTACTGTCTCATTGGTATCATCCATGCCAACGTACAATTTAAACTGCTATCCATTGACTCTAAAACTGCGAGAGCCATCTACAGATTGTATTTTCACAGCGCCAGACTATAACAATTCAATCACCCGGAATAGGCCATACCATCTTGATTTCAATTTACCTAGGAACAACCGTAATCTTGAGTTATAGAGTAGTACCTTGTCCCCAGTTTTGAAGTTGCGCTCTATGATATTTTGGTCATGTAGCTGCTTCATCCTCTCCTTGTATAATCATGTTCTCTCAAAACCTAGATAACGAAACTCTTCCAGCTCATGTAATTCGGTGACTCTTGATTTACCCGCTTCATCCCTACTGAGATTCAATTGCTTGAGTGCCCACCATTCTTTGTGCTATAATTCAACCGGTAGGTGACAAGCTTTCCCAAACACCAATTTGTATGGCGACATGCCGATTGGTGTCTTGAATGCTGTTCTATAAGCCCATAGTGCGTCATCAAGCTTCCTGGACCAGTCGGTCCTCGTGGCATTCACTGTTTTAGTCAATACATTCTTTATCTCCCTGCTGGAAACCTCAACTTGCCCACTGGTCTGCGGGTGATATGGAGTAGCCACCCTATGTTTCACATCATACTTTGCCAACAATTTCTCAAATGCCCGATTACAGAAGTGAGTGCCCCCGTCACTGATGATTGCTCTCGGCGTCCCAAAACGAGTGAAAATGTTTTTCTTTAGAAATCCTACCACCACCTTAGCATCATTGATGGGTGATGCTACAGCTTCCACCCATTTGGACACATAGTCTACAGCAATAAGAATGTACTTATTTCCATAGGAGCTGACAAAGGGACCCATGAAGTCTATTCCCCTAACGTCAAACACTTCCACCTGTTAGATTGGGTTCATGGGCATCTCGTGATGCCGGGAGATATTCCCGGTGCGTTGACATTCGTTACACCTTTTCACCCATAAGTGTGCATCTTTAAATACCGTTGGCCAGTAGAATCCGGCCTCAAGTATCTTGGATGCTATTCGAACTCCTCCGAAATGGCAACCATATGCTGAAGCATGACAAGCCTGCGAGACAGAAGATTGTTCGATCTTGGGGACGGATCTCCGGATCATGCTATCAAGGCATATTTTAAACAAATAGGGCCCATCCCAATAATACAGTTAGCTTTCACAAAAAAATATTTTCCTCTGGACCGATGACAGGTCGTGAGGAACAATACCACTGGCCAGGTAGTTTGCATAATCTGCATACCATGGCGCTTCAAGGAGAGTGGTAGCGAACAGATGCTCATCTGGAAAGGTTTCCAAAATTTTTCCACTCTCTTTAACAATTTCAGCTCCTTCAAGTCGTGATAAGTGATCATCGACTTGATTTTCAGTGCCCTTACGGTCATGGATTTCAATATCGAACTTTTGCAGAAGTAGCACCCAATGAATTAGGCGCGGCTTAAAGTCCTTCTTCTCAATTAAGTACATCAGTGCTGCATGGTCAATGTAATAACCTTGGATCCTATCAGATAGGACCTGAACTTGTCGAATGAAAACATTACTGCCAGCATTTCCTTCTCCGTCACAGTGTAATTCAGTTGTGCTCCATTTAGTGTTTTACTAGCATAGAAGATTGGATGCGTCATCTTGTCCTTCCGCTGGTCCAACACTGCCCCCACTTCATACTTACATCGCACATAAGCTCAAATGGTTCCTCCCAGTTAGGGGCAATAATTATTGGTGCTGTGACCAGCTTCTTCTTCAGCTCCTCGAATGCAATCCTGCAATCATCAGAAAATACAAAGTCATGATCTTTTTCAAGTAACTTACAGAGAGGATTGACAATTTTGGAGAACTCTTCAATGAACCTCTGGTAAAAACCAGCATGTCCAAGAAAGCTTCTAATGTCTTTGACAAACGTTGGTGGAGGCAACTTTGCAATGACGTCAACTTTGGCTTGGTCCACCTCTATACCCTTGCTCGAAACCCGGTGCCCCAAGACTATTCATTCCTATACCATGAAATGGCACTTTTCCCAGTTCAGCACCAAGTTGGTCTTAACACATTATCAAACACTCTTGTCAGATTGACAAGGCATTCATCGAATGAATTCCCTACCACTGAGAAATCATCCATGAACACCTCCATGATATCTTCCACCATGTCGATGAATATGGCCATCATGCACCTTTGGAATGTGGCAGGTGCATTGCATAATCCGAATGGCATCCTCCTGAAGGCAAAAATGCCATATGGGCATGTGAAGGAGGTCTTCTCTCTATCCTCAGTGGCAATTGAAATCTGATTGTACCCCGAGTACCCATCCAAGAAGCAATAATGTGACCTCCCTGCCAACCTGCCGAGCATCTAGTCAATGAAGGGAAGTGCTAAGTGGTCCTTACGGATGGCTAGATTCAGTTTCCTATAGTCCATGCATATCCTTCATCCGGTGACGGTTCTTGTCGAGATTAATTCATTGTTCTCATTTTGCACAACCGTCTTGCCACTCTTATTTGGCACACATTGAACTGGGCTAAGACAGCTACTATCAGAGATTGGGAAAATACTTCCCGCGTCTAGCCACTTTATCACTTCCTTCTTCACCACTTCCTTCATGTTTAGGTTAAGCCTTCTTTGGTATTCCCTCGAAGGTTTGTGCCCCTCTTCCAGGAGAATCTTATGCATGCAGTAAGTGGGGATGATCCCTTTTATGTCTGCCATGGTACAACCAAATATCAGTTTTACATTCTTTGATTACCTGTATAATCTTTTGAGCCAACAAATCTAGCAAACCACATGAGATAATAACAGGTAAAGTGGAGTTAGGGCCTAAATATTCATACCTAAGATGAGTTGGTAATGGCTTAAGTTCCAGCATTGGTGGCTCCTCAATGGATGGTTTTGCTGGAGGGGTCTCTCTCTTTTCTAAGTGTAGAGGTTCAAACTCCAACTCTCTATCCCAACCCCTTGCCTTCCAGTGCTAACACCCACTCCGTCAGACATTCACCATTTACCTCCTCTAAGTTCATTAGGCATACCTGAAATGGATCTTCAGCTGTCAACATCTGTCTCTACTATCATATCTACTGCATCAATGAGAGAGCAATTCGCGAACTCACTAGGGCGCCTCAGAGATTTTTGTACATTGAATATGATCTCCTCATCATTTAGCCTCATTTTAATCTCCCAAGTCTCACAATCAATCAATGCTCTCCCCGTGGATAAGAATGGTCTTCCTAAGATTATAGGAATCTCCTCGTACACCATGCAGTCCAGAATCACAAAATCAGCGGGAAACACAAACTTCCCCACATAGATAAGCACATCATCTAATATCCCGAATGGATGCGTAATCATCCTGTCAGCAAGCTGTAATAACATAGAAGTAGTTCTGGCTCTCCCAATGCCCAGCCTCTTATAGATCACCAAGGGCATAAGATTTATACTAGACCCCACATCACACAATGCCTTAGCAAAGGCAAAGTTCCCTATAGTGCATGGAATGGTGAAACCACCTTGGTCAGATAGCTTCTCAGCTATAGGTCTAGATACTACTGCACTACATGTCTGCATAAGAGTCACGGTGGCCAAGTCTTGGAAATCAACTTTCTGTGACATCACTTCTTTCATCATCTTAGCATACCCAGGCATCTCTTTCAAAGCTTCAATTAAGGGAATATTTACCTAGATTTTCTTGACCATTTCAAAGAACCTTTTGTATTGCTCCTCTTTCTAATGCTTGGCCAGCCTTTGAGGAAATGGGGCTGAAGGCCTCTTCTTCCCAATCACTTGGGATTTTTCGTTCTCTACTACCTGTTCCACAACCGACTGTTCAACCGGTTCAGCTGCTTTCTCTGTTTCCTGCTGCACATCATTATTTTCAACTGCTAGCTGGACTGTAACTTCTGTCAACCCTCTAGACTCATCCAGTTCAATGGGTACTGGAATGAGTGTCTCAGCCTGCAAATTGCCTCTATGTCTTTCCTGCTCAGCATCAAGATCTATACCGTTTCTCAGGATAACTACCATTAGCTGTTTTGGGACTTGATCCTTTGGGTTTGTTTGAGCGTCTGCAGGTAATGTCCCTTGAGGAAGATTGTTCAGTGTCATAGGAATTTGGCCCACGTGCACCTCTATATTCTTAATAGTTGCATCATGTGCATCGATCCTCTCATTGGTTTTGGCATATGACCTAATTACCTACTGCATCATAGCTTCCAACCTTGTGAACCCATCGTCATGTCTACCCCCATGCTGTGGTCGAGGTGGATGATACCCCTGCTGCTGATTGTTGAAGGCCTGAGGTCTAGGATATGGACCCCAATTCTGGTTTCCTGTCGCTGCCCTCCAAAATTAGCCACGTAGTTCATGTCTTCATGCTGATGATGATGTTCTTTGTCTATAACCCATGGATTACCTATGCGTTGGCTAATGTAAGATGTGTATAAACCACCATTGGTATCATCAACAATATGAACCTGCTGCTTAACCCCAGATTCTTCCACCTTTTTTGTGAGGATGCTCATTTGTGTCAATAAAGTAGCCATGTTCTCCTCCATAGTGTTGGAAGGATTCAGATGTACAGAGAGTAACACTGGAGTGATAGAAGCATTCCTGGTCGTCCACCCGGAGTTCTGAGCTATCTTGTCAAGCAAATTTTGGCCTTCTCTCCAGGTCTTGCTCAGAAAAGCCCCACCTGCTGAGGCATCTACTATATTCTTCATGGTGTCTGAGAGCCCCATGTAGAACCTTTGACCCAACATCTTTTCGGGAACCCCATGGCGAGGACATATAAATAGCATACGCTTTAATCTGCCCCAAGTCTCATGCAATGTCTCCATCGGTTTTTGCTTGAAGCTTACAATCTCATCAATTTACTGAGCTATCTTGTTAGGTGGATGAAACTTGTTGTGGAATTGCTTGACCAACTCATCCCATGTTGCTATAGAATTAATGTGAAGTGACTTGAGCCATACCTATGTAGCCCATATAATTGAGAAAGGAAACAGCAATAGCCTGATAGCTTCCGGTGACACATTTGGCTGCCTCTGCGTCTTGCATATAGAAAGAAAATTCCTGAGGTGCTACTATGGATCTTCAACCTGAGTCCCAGAAAATAGTCCCTTGTTTTTCAACAAGTACAGCATGTTGTTAGTGATCTGGAATGATTCAGCTTGAATGGCTGGCACAATAATGGCAGTTGCCAAATTATCAGCAGTTAGTTGTGCCCAGTCGAACAAAGCACCTTCATGTGCCTCTTGCGCCTCCTATACGTTCAACCCAGCTTGCTAGTTTGGGCCGTTTACATTTCCCATGTCAAAATCCAGTTTCAGTGGTTGCTGAGATTTTTGAAGTTGTCTGATCGCCCTGTTTCGCGCCAGAATGTTTGCTCTGGGTCTGAGAGTCCTTCAATTAGTTCTCCAGTCCTTGCAGATTTCCTAGGCATGCACCTGAGCACCCAATTCAACAACCGTCAAAATTTTCAATTTAGAGTGTGTAGAGAGAATCTGACTACACAAGAATCTTACAGTTCTGTCAATGGCAATTGATAATTCCGTTAAATCCCTTGTAACAGCGCCAAAATTTGGTCACGCCCAACTATTCCTTATAAAAGACAATGTGGTAGCTGTCAATATAATCTGGTTTATTAAGTCCAGAGTCGAATCCCACAGAGAGTTAACCTATCAATTGCAACTTTCAAAACCCTACAATACTTCTTAATCACCTTCCCAACTTTTGAATATCTTTATGAATGGTTTCTACTAACTACTTTTGCAATAAACTAAAAGACTTGAAAAAATTAACTGAAAGTGTTATAAAGAATAATAAGAAAGACTAAGGTATTTATTTCCCATATTGATGGAATCCCTTCTGTTTATGCTCATACAAATTGTCAATACTTTTCTATCAATCATGAACTTTATTTCTACCGTAATTCTCCCCCCAGGAATTATAATAATTTACTATTGGACTCTTCCGCGCTAGCCTAGCTAGCTTTAATTTGCATAGTTCAATTTAGATTGCACCCAGGGTTTCGTTATTCCTAACCCCACCTTTACGCCCACAATTATAGATTCCTCCGATAATCTAGGTGTGGTGTTGTTCAACAATAACCTAAATATGCACTCTTTTCCAAGTTATGCACACTAGATAGGCACAGCTAATTGAGGATCCTATCAATTAACTACAATAAGAACAAAGTTGAACAAATAGAAATTTAGCTAACAATTTGTATTCACATAACCCAGAAGTTCATAAATCAATAGGTTCCATCAAAACCTTAGATAAAGATTTAGCTACTCACACTACTAAAAATTTGGTCTACGGTAACGGTTACAACACCGTTCCTACAGACCCCCAAACCGTTGCCATAGCGATATTGGAACGGTTTGTGGACCGTTACATCGGCTGGCGTAACCATAGGCCTACTGGAACGGTTATTGTAACGGTTTGCATCACCGTGACAATAGATAGGTCTACTGCAACGGTTTTCTCTACCTCTGTTGGAACGGTTATGTTTTTCATTTGGAACGGTTTAAAACCGTTACCGCATTGCTTATGGTAACGGTGCTTAACCGTTATCATATTATTTAAAGCAACACTTATGGAAGCAATTGCTACGGTTATATTGGATATAGCTACGGTTTTTTAGGCTATTGGAACTATTTATAGGTCCTATTGCAACAGTTTACATTGTCTATTGGAACGCCGTGTGGGGTCCTATTGCAACGGTTTACATTGTCTATTGGAACGCCGTTTGTATCCTATTGCAACGGTTATGGTAGGCTATTGTATCAATTCGTTTAAAACCTAAAATATAGAACCTATTATAGATAAATATTTATACATATAATAAATTATAATAATACCAAAATTTAAATACATCATAAAATGAAACTATTAATAATAAAATATTATCCATAAAGCAAATGTTCTACCCCATGAGTGCATAAGTTTAGTACATTTCAAGAGAGTAAATAAGTTTTAAAAATGTAGGTAACAAAAGATTCCTAGAATAATCATCTATAATAATACTAAATTCATTTTAAGTAAGGTCTAGTTCTTCATCGTCTTCATCATTCATTTCTTGATCTACTCCACCTACAAAAGAGGATAAGTAAGGTTATTATCAAAATGAACCTTGCGTAGAGAAGTAAATAACTAAATACAAAAGAGGATCAAATTGCTATAATGAAGCTTGAACTTCAAACCTCATAGAGAGGTTGACTTAGGGAGGCTCAACTTTCTTTTTATCTTTCTGTTATCTATCATACAAATTGTCTTCTTGATTAATTATGCAACGTGTAACGGAAATTAAACTATACATAAACCTAATTATGCTTATTTTAAAACTTATTGGAAGTTTTTTTTTGTATTATTTTCTTAAGTGACCTTTTGTGTCATTAACAAATGCAACAGAGAAAACAAAGAACAAGATCAAGATATCAGGCAAGGCTTTCCGCAATGTAGAAGCTGCTAAAAAGGAAAAGCATCTCACTCACTCTCATTTCATTTGTACTATCAAATCTCTTTTGCTTATCTTCAAATGAATACTCACTAACAGGTACAACCACCTTAAACAGAGATCCCTTATTGGGAAAGCTTCTGTTTACAAATAGACTATCCAAAGAAAAAAATATACAAAAGTACTTATCTCATTGTAACCCCATCTAGATTTCAGTGTGTGTTCCTGTAGGTGCTAAACAAGATTGAATTTCCTCATTTCTGATGTTGGGTAACCAGTGAACGTGCACTGAACCTTAACATGTCAGGATCATGTCGCAAATCTGGGTTCAAACGCTGAAGTCGTGCGATGACGTTCATTGTAATAATTTGTTCCATAGTATCCTTTTGTTCGTTCAACTTTTCATGCATTTTTTGTTACATCCTCTCTTCCATTTCCTCTATTTTCTGCTCCATCCTCTCATCAGCATCTAAAGAAGATCCAAAATTCCCTTTTTCCCTTCTAACACAGTCTTGGTAACCCCTCGTCCGTACAATCTCACACGACCTGGATGTTCATGTCCCAGGACTGATGCGAAAGCGTCAGCTAAATGACTGCCATCTTCACTCTCCTTAGTGGATGTATGGTCTCCATTTCTGCCTACAAACCAAAAATGCGAGAAAAAACAGTTTTAAGTAACTAAAGTTGAATCAATAACTAAGAACAAATAAATAAGCACAACAAAATTTCCTTCTTTTTTTCCTAGTTACATGAAAACAGGTATAATAATCTTTTCATATAAAGTTAGCAAGTTCATAATTAAAAAAAAAGAAACATAAAATATCAAACCTCGCGAATTAAAGCAAAAGGTGTTCTGCCAGCCGTATGTGGACACTTCAACTTATTTCGATTCTCTGTATTGGTTTCGGACATTTTCTGCAAATAAACGAGTTAACCAAATAGCAACCAACAGTTATGCCTATTACCCACATCATGACCCAAGACTACACTCATATTATTAAACAAAGAAGCAAATTAACTACTAACTCGACAACTATTTATAATGCCACAAGGAGTTATCTGCTAACTCGACAACACTCATAGTATAATGCAACAAGGAGTTATCTGCTTCTACCTTTTTTCACAATAGAACCACTTCTTGAAATACATGTTGAAGTAACTCGACAACTATTTACAATTTGTGAATGAGCTGAACTTATAAACATGTTATGTGCAGGCTCAAACAACATTCATTCACTTGCTGCTTCTAAGCATTCTGCTAAAAATTAGTGTTGATTTTCCTCACAATCGCTTCTTCACTACCATGATCAGAAAATCAAGAAAGTACAGCTTATTAAACACAAGAAAAATGATGCAATTTTGTTCTTTATGGAACGAGAAATGTGAAAATTCGCAAGCTCGGATCAAGACAAGTTGTAAAATGATTTGGAACAAGTTGTTGGTTTCTGTATCACAAGACAAGTTGCAAGTGATCCAGCTGGAATGCGGTTTGATATTTTCTTATTTTTGCTTGAGCACCCTTCTTGATTCATGACTATTCAAATATTTTTTACATTCTGAAACGCAAACACAATATAGGTTAGCAAAGCAAACACAATATAGGTTAATATATACAATCTATTTGCTTGTTAACGAAAAGCGGATGCGATTTATAGACTAAAATAAAAGTTATAGGTGCTGATATGTAGTCAAAATTCCCATTTATCAAAGCTCTTCAACCTACCATAGATGTAGTTGCAAAATTCCAAATACAATAGCTCTCTGCTTTTCTTCAGCGCCTCATCTTTTTGCAAAATGAAAGAGATATGAAAGGAAAACTCAGATCTATCAATCAATTAGATGTAAGTTTATTTGATTTTGCTTTCATACAAATTCCTCTTCTATTTTGATTTAATTTTGCCTTTTTGTCTTTCTTTCTTCACGTGTGAAAGTTTTAACCTTATCTCAGGGCCTTCTGGTGAAATACAACACCTACCTCTTAACATAATCTCACATTAGCTATACATTTTTATATTAAAATCTAGACTTGTTTTCACATGCCTGTACTTACCAAATAACAACATATACATAATACTTAATAAAATAACGTTAAAGATCAACCAAACAAACAAGTTGAAAAATTTTCAGAATAAAAAGATCAGCATTAATGTACATGGCTGGATTCTGCAGCATACCAAACAAACAACATAAAAAAACGATTATAGAAGATAATGCCCAAATTAGAAAAGAAAAATTACCTGAACTTGCTTTCTCACTGATTGCCTTTTCGATCGATACTTGCTGGCGATTGAAATATTCTTCACCTGTTCCTCTGTTCTTCAGATCCTTCGAGTGAAAAAATGGATTCTGAGACTTCGGGAATTTGGGAGTTTTGGGTTAGCAATCAAAATCTGAGAATTTTTCGTCTAAAAATGGATTTGGGGATTTGGGAATTCAGGAATTAGGACATGGTTTCATATAATCACATGTTCTTCAGATCCTTCGTTCGGAATTTTGGGTTAGCAATCCACGATTTGGAACTTTTGGTTTGCTGAAGTTACCGTCTGAAGTGTCGACTGGAATTGACCTACTGGGATTTTAATTTAATTGCCCTATTATAATTATTAAAATAAAATATATAATAAATAAAAGGAAAAGGGGTTATATTGGCTGGTTTAATAAAATTTTGGGGAATTTTGGGGGGAAAACGAGGAGGGAACAAAATAACCGTTCCAATATTACACAAAACTCTAAAATCGTTACTATAGCTATAGCTATTAGAACGGTTCATAAAATCGTTACTATAAAAAACACCTACGGTAACGGTTCAGTGTCAACTGGAACGGTTTGGTATCTAAAGTGTGCCAATTGCATCCAATTCTATTGTAACGGTTATAACTGTTCCCGTATCTATTTTATTGCCACGGTTTTATAACCGTTGCCAGAACAACTGTTCCCGTAGGCCTATTTTCTAGTAGTGTCATAATCAAGAAAACAAAAGAGATAATTGATTTCATAATTAAGAATTCAATGTAAAAGAAAGAAAGATGTTGAGAGAGTTCTCTCTTACTAGTTTGCTTGCAAAAGTAGTCAATAGAACAAAATTCACCTCCTTTGGGCGAATCCTAACAATATATATAGGGTTTAGGTTTTACAACTTTCGTTTTTACACTTAAGTCCCTAAAATTTCTGCCTTCCACCTCGTTCGCGGTGGAACCGCGATGGACACAACCTTCTGATTCTTCAAAACACCTGCAGGCCTGTTCTACCATGGTTCTGCCGCGGTCGCAGTGGAACCACGGTCAAACAGTGCCGCTAAATCTTCCGGCCATTTCAGCACCATTTCTTGACTTGTTCCACAATTGGCCTTTTTTCACCTTGTTTTGACTCCATAACCGCTCTTTTAGCCTTCATTAACTCTTGTGTACCTATAACACACTAAAGACACTAATAAGAGCATTTTGTCATCATAAATAATATCAAAACAACAATAAAGTGTGATTATTTAGGGCCTAAATATAGTCAAATTCACCTATTATAAATCTTAAATGAGGCTCATGTGCCTGAGAAGATTACAGTGACTCATCTTGAGAAGACCATAAATAAAATCTTTGAGGTGAATAGGGTGACGTTCTCAGATGATGAACTGCCGATATCGGAAACAGAGCATAATAGGGCCTTGTATCTTACTGTGAAATATGAAGATTCGGTAGTGACCCATGTGTTCGTTGATTACGGGTCGAGTGCCAATATATGCCCTTTGTCTACTCTGGGAAAGATCAAGATTGATGATGAAAGAATCCACAAGAACAGCATTTGTGTGCGTTGATTCAACGGGGGTGGAAAGAATATTGTTGGAGACATTAGGTTGGAGCTTACCATCGGACCGGTAGAGTTTAAAATGGAATTTCAAGTTTTGGATGTTGGTGTATCCTACAATCTCCTACTAGGTCGACCATAGATTCATGCGGAGAAGGTCATACCTTCCTAACTCCATCAGATAGTAAAGTTCAAATGGGACAGTCAAGAAATAGTGGTCCATGGTGAAGACAATTCTTGCAACACCATCACGCCTTTTGAAGAGATGAGGGCGATAAGGGCCCCTAGATATACCAAGTGGTGGATACTATATATGTTGATAAAATTCTTGAAGGTGAGCATGTTCCAGTGCCCAAGATAGCTTCTGCATCAGTGATGGTTGCTCTGGAGATGTTGAAACATTGGTTTCTCCCTGAAAAAGGGTTGGGAGCTGCACTACAGGGAATCACACAGCCAATATCTCTTCTGGGAATCATTGACACTTTTGGGTTGGGTTTTAAGCCAAGCATTGCTGATATAAAAAGAACCCAAAACTGAAAAAAGAAAGGTTGGACCCTCCCTAAGTCCATCCCCACACTCTCCCATTCATTTATCAGGCATGGTACAAAGAGGCGTCCGGCGACGGTCATGCCCAACTTAGCAGAGATAAAGCCAGACAGGGAACTGCTTGAAAGATTTGAAAAGTTGTTTGAAGATGTGAATATGGTATAAGCGGCCGAGGGCACAAGTAAAATGGATGTCAAATTTGTTGGATCCCAAACGAAGCTGAATAACTTGGAGACTACTCCTCTTCCGACTAGAAGGGAGTTGTGCTTGTTAGCTTTGTTTGTTTCATTTTAAATCTGTTTTATTTCAAGGATGTAATACAGATTCTATGGTCCATCCAATTAGACGTGTTAAACCTTGTTAGCTTTTGAAATTTTAATGAAATGCAATTTCTTTCTTCCTCCATTCCTGATAAGCCATATTTTTATTTTTCTTTTCTTTTCTTGTACAGTCCATTTTACGTTGATTTCAATGATGTTTCCTGCATAAGGAATTCCCAGCCCATTCTGGATAATCAAATAGTAATACAAGAAATTGAATGTGATATTGAGGCAGAGTATGATGACGGGGAAGTTTTGGAAGAAATTAGTAAGGATTTGAGCCAATATGAAGAGAAACCCAAACCAAACTTAAATGAGATAGAGGCTGTTAATTTGGGGGATAAGAAAAATATTTGGGTAACAAAGATAGGCGTCCATTTTTAATCCTCACTCAGAAAGGACTTGAAAAAGCTACTACATGAATACAAAGATATATTTTCATGGTCGTAACATGACATGCCGGGACTAAACACCGATTTGGTAGTCCATTAATTGCCGACTTACTCAGAATACCCGCCCATCAAGCAGAAATTGAGGAAATTCAAGACAGATATCAGTGTCAAAATAAAAGAAGAAGTCAATAAGAAATTTGAAACAAAGGTTATACGGGTTACCAAATATCCCACCTGGTTAGCCAATGTTGTACCGATTCCAAAGAAAGACGGGAAAACCAGGATGTGTGTTGACTATCGATACCTCAACAAAGCAAGTCCAAAGGATAATTTTCCATTGCCAAACATCCACATGTCAAATGACAATTGTGCCAAGCATGAGATTGGTTCTTTTGTGGATTTTTATGCGGGTTATCACCAGATCCTGAAAAGAGAAATTGAATGTGATAATGAGGCGGAGTATGCGGGTTACATTAACCAAAAGCCTAAACTACAACCCTTAAGTCCTAATTGATTTTGAGCCAAGTTGTCTACATTAGTGGAGGAATACATGAAGGGTAAGCCTATGGTACTACTTGTATGCATTTGAACATCTTTTTGAGAGAGAGTTAATTATTTCCATTTGATATCCCATTTTTGTTTGAAATTAAGATTTATGAGTGTGAGATCCTCTCTTAAATGTGAGGGCACATGAGATTTGAGTTGTGAATTTCATCCCATTTTCAAATTGGAAAGACTGACCAAAGAAAGTTGATTGTGATAGAGAGGCAAATTTTGAAGCTTTAGTGTCATGACTTGATTGTTACTTTGATTTGCATTAGTGTTTGAGCACTTGAAGTATAATGAAGTTTATGTGAAGTGCTTGATAATTCATATGCCTTGGAGTAATTGTTGGTACCAATCGAAGTCATGCATTTGTGCTTAAAGTAGACTTTCTTTTTGGCTTGGCATTATGTAGATACATTGTTGAGTTAACCACTTGGGAATAGATTTTGTTGCTTTTGTTGCTTGAGGACAAGCAATAGTTCAAGTTTGGGGGTGTGATGAATTGGTATTTTACCAACTCATCTTGTCTTTAAATCTATACTTTTGCTATGTTTGAGCAATAAAATCGTGTATTTGATGCCATTTACTTCTATTTTACAGGTTGTATGTGATTTAGAAGTAATAGTGAAGAAACCAAGTGAAAATAAGCCAAAAGGAAGCAAAAATGGACAAAATGTGCTACCATGTTAATTATTCTATGTGACTGCAAAAGGTGCTATGCGATCGCATATGACAAGGAACAAATACTATGCGAACGCATCAACACATTACGAACGCACAGAAGAAAAGAGGGCATGGTCAGTTGCTGGTCAACAAGCCTATGCGAACGCATTGGACCTTATGCGATCGAATAGTTTGAGAAACCAGCTATTTGTGATCGCAATGGCGCTTGTGCGATCGCATATTATATTTTCTGGGTTGTTCTGTTCAGAATTGGAATTTCACAAATCTTTACCCCAAATCATTTTTATACTCATCCAAACAGACACATTGTAGAGATCTTCGGCATATCTTTAGCTTATTTTCAGTCTTCATAGACTAGAGAGAACAAGTTTGGAGGCTAGGGTTTCGCACACACACTTGGGTCTTGAAGATTAAAGCTTGTGGTTAAGGATTTCTTATCCATTTATGTTTATTTCTTCATTTACTTGCTTTATATTGTATATCTAAGTGTGTAGTATTTATTTCCAACACTTGAATCTTGTTTATGGGAATATTCATATTTAAAGTGTGCATTAAATACCTTATTGAGCTTATGTATTAAATGATTTTTATATATTTTTGAAGTGAGTTATTGTTATTTTAATTATTCTTGTTCTTTAATGTTTCCAAAGGGATTAGCTAACCCTAGGACTCGCCCATTAACTCCGAATTAATTTTGGGAAAGATAATTTGGGGTTGGGAAATATTAATTAACAAGAACTTGAGGCGTTAACCCTCATTTTATAGATTCTACCTAGGGATAGGATTGAACAACTTGTAGCCATTCCGGCTGTGCTTAATCTTTTAACTGTGTTAGGGATAATTCAATTAGGAAGTCTTGTTAGTCTTGGGAAGAAGCTAATTAAGAATTATTATTCGTGGCTAATTAACATAAACTTGCTCATATTTGTGAAATCATGAAATACATTGGATTGTTACTTGAATGCAATTTCCGATGCAACCATACTTGTAGCCATTGATCATTTTACTTGCTTTCTAGGTTAGTTTACATTTCCACATTTAAACACTTTTAAAACCCAAATTCTTAGTGTTCGGCATTGCGCAACTAGCGATAATTTTCTTACATTCCTAATCGCTTACACATTGTTCTCTGTGTGATTCGATCCCGACTCATAGTTGGGTTAATTATATTGCGTACGATAGTGTCTATTACGTTTTAGTAGTAGAATTGGACGTCAGCAAAGATGCAGAAAAGATGACATTCATTACGCCTTGGGGAACATAGTGTTATAGAGTGATGCCATTTGGACTGAAAATGCTGGAGCAACATATATGAGGGCAATGACTACTATGTTCCATGACATGATACATCGTGAAATTGAGGTTTATGTGGATTGTCACGCCCCAAATCGAGGGACATGACCGGCACCTGACCGAGTTGCCCCAGTCAAGCGGACCTGGGTGCCTTTCATTCCCACGCGTTAACCCCGTGTTGATTGTTTCTCATTAACCAAATATTTTACCAATAATGACTGATTTCATAATGCATAAACATAACCATGTGATTGATTCACTAACAAGTTCATAATTTATATTTACAACGCCCCATACATATACATAGGCCACAATCCCACAGCTTACATGTCTATGGAGCCTCTAGGATACAAAAAGGGAAATACAATACTTGCCGGTAACAAGGCTCCGGCTATACCTTACAAAACCAAAATGAAATCTAAACCGAGTGGCATGAACCACACAAGGCCCCGAGGAAGAAAGGGGCTCACCAAAACGGGCAGTGGAAGGAGAAGGATACTACTGCCGATGAGCTGAAGTGCCTGCTACCGATCCACCTACAATCATGACACGAATGTAGCGCCCCCGGCAAAAGGGACGTCAGTACACTTGAATTGTACTGGTATGTATGGACAAACTTTGTCCCAAGTAAACTCAAGCCATTAAATTACATCAACAATTAATTAAGCCAGCCAACCATGTTTCCACATTTTTCTCATTTCAAATAATTCTCACACAAAGCACTTTCTACTATCAACCAATTTAACAATAACCAATCAATCACGTAAAGCTCAAGTAGTCAAACAAAGGGGCAATCAGTGCCCCACAGGTTGCAAACTCTCCTGCTGTCTCCTTTCACAATTTCACATCATTGATTTTTGTATCAATTTTCAATAGCGATTTCGATCGCTTTCCATCCTTATTGCCCCCGACCACCCTTATTACCTCGGCTGCCCTTATCACCCCAACCCACACCTTATTTCCTCACGTTGCGGCGCGCAACATGACCCCGCCTTACAGTTTAAAACACAACAATTTCAAACATCAGATAAGGTACTACACACAATTTCAACAAGTTCAAATAAACAACTTGCACATTGTTTCATGTTCTCAATTATTTATCAATTCAATATCACAACCATGTTACAATATTTCCACAATTCAAGTGTTTCATCTCTTTCCACAATAAACCAATTCTCAAGTGTTTCGTTTGTTTTCCACAAGGTGCCATATAGGCCATCATAGTCATTATTCACAATTCTTTTGCCAAATTAAACTCTCATTTTACATCACTCATAGCTCAACAACAAACTTTTAATATCCAACAACAACATCAAGAATTTCACACAATTTGTCAATTTAACACGAAACAAACAAACTTCACACATATAGGCGATTTCACAAGAATCAAAATTAGCCATACATACCTGGTGATGAGTTTTCTTTCGTTAACTTCCTACTTTATGCTTACCCACGCTATCTTACTCTTGCCAACCTTGTTCTTGAAGACTCTTACTTCTACTCACTTCTTTTTACTAAAAATCAAGTTCAATAATCATGCATGAGTGTAAAAATTCTATTTTTAAAAGCTATTATATGCAAACCTCTCTTTACCCAATTAAAACTGAAAATCAAAGAAAATAGTTAGGGTTTTTACCTTGAAAAGATTGGGGATGTTGAATCCTTTCCCTAAGATCCCTTGGAATTAAGATGGTTGGAACAATCTTTGAAGATGAAAGATTTCTCTCTCTAAAAACCCTCTCTTCTCTCTCTAATTTTGGTAAGATAATATGATAAAATGAAGAAGAAGTGTGTTATATTAAAGAAGAGATCGGGTCAAAATGTTACAAAAATCTGGGCCGGGGTCAATTATGCGGTGCACTATGCGACCGTAGAATCAACATGCGGTCCGCATAGTGACCGCAGAATTGCCCCAAATTTTACACAGGTTCTGTTAAGGAATGCAGCCAGAATGCGGTCCGCATATTGATTCTGCGGTCGCAAAGTGCACCGCATATTTGACATGCGATCGCATATCGACCGCACTTTTGACACGATTTTTGGGAAACTCTCTGGAACGTTTTGCGGCAAGAATGCGGTCCGCATGTCAGGTTTGCGGTCGCATTCTTGACCGCATATTTGACATTTTTCTGGAAAATTTTATTCTCAACATTTTTGACTCTTAAATCACTACCAAGGGTCCGAACCGCGGCGAGCTTGCGAGCCGCGAAGAATTCTACGCATTCCTAACACATTATTCTGACCAAGACACCACAGCTACTAGGTTTTATGCACAAAATTTTACGGGGCCTTACATGGATGATGTCATTATCAGGTCCAGGAAGCAATATGACCATGTTAAAGACCTGAGGAGATTTTTCTAGAGGCTTCGTAGATACAATATCAAGCTCAATCCAGCAAAATGTGCTTTTGGAGTGCCATCAGGGAAGTTTTTGGGGTTTTTGGTGAGTCGACGTGGTATTGAATTGGACCCGTCTAAAATCAAAGCCATCCAGGAATCGCCTCCGCCAAAGAGCAAGAAAGATGTGATGAGTTTGCTCGGCAGGTTGAATTACATCAGCAAATTTATCGCTCAGCTTACATCAACTTGTGAGCCTATTTTTAGATTGTCGAAGAAAGATGTTGCAGTGAAATGGACTGATGAATGTCAAGCCGCATTTGATAAAATCAAGGAATACCTGGCCAATTCGCCTGTATTAGTTCCTTCAGAGCTAGGGAGGCCATTAATCCTTTATTTGACAGTATTCAATAATTCCTTCGGTTGTGTATTGGGGCAGCACGATGAAACAGGAAAGAGGGAACATGCAATTTGTTATCTTAGCAAGACATTCACATCGTACGAGGTGAAATATACCAAATTGGAAATAATGTGCTGTGCTTTGACCTGGGTGGCACAGAAATTAAAGCACTACTTGTCATCTTATACCACTTATCTCATATCCCGATTGGACCCATTGAAGTACATCTTTCAGAAGCCCATACCCACAGGAAGGCTTGCTAAATGGAAAATTCTGCTCACAAAGTTTGATATTGTTTATGTACCCCGCACTAAGATGAAAGAACAAGCAGTTGCCGATCACTTAGTAGAGAATCCAGTATATGACGAATATGAACCACTGAAAACATATTTCCCTGATGAAGAAACAATGAGTATTGAATAATTGGAACAATATGAAAATCCAGGCTGGAAGTTATATTTTGATGGGGCTGCCAATAATAAAGGTGTTGGGATTGGAGATGTTCTTATTTCAGAAACAGGTCAGCATTATCCTGTTACCCCTCAACTTTGTTTCTTTTGTACCAAAAATATGGCTGAGTACAAAGCATATATATTGGGATTGAGAATGGCTATAGATATGGGTGTTCAAGAGATTTGGTCATGGGTGACTCGGATCTCTTGGTACATCAAATTCAAGGAGAATGGGAAACACGGGATTTAAAACTCATACCATACCAGCAGTGTCTTCATGAACTATGCCAACAGTTTTAGTCCATAGAATTCAAGCATATCCCGAGAATCCACAATGAAGTTGTTGATGCTCTAGCCACACTGGCATCTATGCTACATCACTCGGATAAATCTTATGTGGACCCATTACAAATCCAGGTTCGTGAGCAGAATGCTTATTGTAATACAGTAGAAGAGGAACTTGATGGGGAACCATGGTTCCCTGACATTAGAGAGTATCTCAGAATGGGGGTGTATCCGACACAAGCCGCAAGAGATCAAAAGAGAGCCATAAGACAATTGGTGAGTGGATTCTTCTTTAGTGGAGGGGTTTTGTACACAAAAACCCCGTATCTGGGTTTGTTAAGATGTATAGACGCAAAGCAGGCTACCGCAATTATGGCTGAGGTACACGCAGGAGTATGTGGACCACATATGAGTGGGTATGTGCTAGCAAAGAAAATACTCAAAGTAGGATATTACTGGCTTACTATGGAGCGAGATTGTATCAACTATGTGCACAAATGTCATCAATTCCAGATACATGGAGATTTGATTCATTCTCCACCTTATGAGTTGCATACGATGTCAGCACCATGGCCTTTTGTTGCTTGGGGCATGGATGTCATTGGGCCAATAGAGCCAGCAACATCTAATGGGCACAGGTTTATTCTGGTTACCATTGATTTTTTTACTAAATGGGTGGAGGCAAAGACATTTAAGGTAGTAACCAAGAAGGTAGTGGTTGATTTTGTACATGCAAACATCATTTGCTGGTTCGGAATTCCGAAGGTGATTATTACGGATAATGGGGCCAACTTTAACAGTCACTTTATGGAAGAGACATGTCAGAAGTTTAAAATTTTTTGTCACAATTCCACACCATATCGGCCCTAGGAGAATGGAGCAGTTGAAGCAGCAAATAAGAATATTAAGGAAATCTTTCGTAAAATGGTGGAAGGATTGAGACAATGGCATAAGAAGTTACCCTTTGCTTTGCTGGGATATCACACTATCATTTGTACTTTGGTAGGTTCAACCCCTTATTCATTAACGTATGCCATAGAAGCGATAATACCCGCAGAAGTTGAAATACCCTCCCTTCGAATCATTGCGGAGGTAGAAATTGATGATGTTGAATGGGTAATTGTATCAACAGAGAATGGCCAGAGCCTATAACAAGAAAGTACGTCCGCGAAAGTCTGAAGTCGGACAATTGGTATTGAGGCTCATCTTACCTCATTGGGTAGAAGCAAAAGGAAAGTTTTCTCCTAATTGGCAAGGGCCATGTGTTGTATCACGAGTGTTTTCTAATAAAGTGTTATATCTAACAGTTGTAGAAGGAAAATGGGTAGAAATGGCCATCAATTCTGACAGAGTCAAAAGATATTATGTATGATTTCTTTCATGTATTTAATTGTATTTGTCATATTTTTGAAATTGAAATGATGAAGGCATTTTGTTTCGCTATCCATTGCTCTCCCTTTGAGCCTTATTACTTTATTCTTTCATATCCCTCTTTCGGAATCAACAACAAAGTCAAAACTGGATGATTAAATGTCAAAGAAAAGAAGAAAAAAGGAAGATGAAAATAGGCAAAAAGTTGAAGAAAAAAAAGAAGACAAAAAAGAAGAGAAAAAGAAGAAGATGAGAAAAATGAAAAAAAAAGGAAAAGAAAAAGAAAGAAAAATGCAAAAGAAGAAAAATTGGAAGAAGTAAACATCGCAATAATGTAATCTTATGATCCAAACTACGTTTTGACTTGATCCCGAAAGGGTACGTAGGCAGCCTTAGTGAGGTTCAGTCATAACAGAAAGAAAGTCCAAGATTCCCCAAGGATTGAAACTAAGGCAGAAGTTATGTTTACGGTGGAAAATATGATTTCGGAAGTTGTAATTTTTCAACCTAAGTTGGAAATTTTGAGCACGCATACCTTTCTTTCAAAAACCCATCCAAAAGCCACATTACGGTCCAAAGAAAGACTTTCCGATTTATTTCAAGAAAATGGCAGTACAAGTAGGTGAAGAAATACATGATATGGACAACACTAGCGTACCGGAAGTTGGAAAAATAAAAATATAAAAATGAGAGAGTCTTATTGGTGAAAAACCTCACGGGCACCATAAGGCGATGTGATATGAGAGAATTAACATGAGAGAGTCTTATTGGTGAAAACCCGCATGGGCACCGTAAGGCGATGTGAGCTGAGAGAAATGAAATGACAGAGTCTTATTGGTGAAAACCCTCACGGGCACCATAAGGCAAAAGTGAGAAAGAAGTTTGTCAGAGAAAAGAGGCAAAGCAAGCAAAGTTTATGCGGTTAAATAATGTTGGAAAAATTGGCAATTGACAGTTGATTGGTTGGACAAACTGGGTCGGTTAATCTGAATGCATGGCATGATCAAAGGAATCAACCTTCTCATTCAGATAAGTCTCTTCCTTTAATTTTTTTTAAATATTCTTACCCTCAAAACTTCGGGGTCATTGCATTTCATTTTTCTTGAAATCTGTCTATAAGACATTGTCAGTCAAAGTGTGACGACCCAAAGGGTCATCACTTATTTAATTAATCATTTCGAGCTTCTGAGGCCTTGAAAACCTCATTCTATGTTGCCTCGATTTACGTGCACGATCCGAGCATGTAGCCGAAAAGATTTTGTGATAGAAAATATGAATTCTATGAGAAATTTGGATAAAAATGATATTAATATTGATATGGTCGACTTCGGTCAACATTTTTGGTAAACGGATCCGGACCCGAGATTTGATGGTCCCGAGAGGTCCGTAGGAAAATATGGGACTTGGACATGCGTCCGGAGTCGAATTCCGAGGCCTAGAGCCCAAGTTATGAATTTTTATGTGAAATTGTTTTTGATGCAATTATTAAAGGAAATAAATTAATTGACCTTGGTATCGGGCTCGTATTTTGGTTTCGACGCCCGGTACAAGTCTTAAATATTATATATGTGATTTCTGTAAAGTTTGGTGACATTTGGATGTCGTTTGAGATGTTTTGGACCTTGGGTCCCAAGTTTGAAAGTTTTGAAAACTAAAGGTATGAAAATCATGCATTTGAGGCTTGATTTGATGAAAAACGAGGTGATATTGGCGATGTGATCGCACGAACAAGTTCATAATGTGTTTTTGAGGTTATGTGCATATTTGGTTTGGAGCCCCGAGGGCTCGGGTGAACTTTGGATAGGCCACGGGATCAATTTTTCATGTTAGAAGTTGCTGTCTGCAACTGGTCTGCAGAGTTCGCAAATGCGAACAATAGTTCGCAAATGCGAACTCCCCACTATTCTGCAGAGTTCGCAAATGCGAACATTAGTTCGCAAATGCGAACTCCCCCCTATTGTGCCTGTGTTCGCAAATGCGAACAATAGTTCGCAAATGCGAACTTGACCCTACTGTGCCTGTGTTCGCAAATGCGAGCTATAGTTCGCAAATGCGAACTGGCCACTATTCCGCCTGGGTTCGCAAATGCGAACAATAGTTCGCAAATGCGAACCTCCCCATATTTAGCTTGTGTTCGCAATTGCGAACAATAGTTCGCAAATGCGAACTTCCCAGTTTTGCCTTGGCTTCGCAAATGCGAAGAAAAGTTCGCAAATGCGAACTTCCCACCCTTAGCTTATTTTTCAAACTCCGGAAATTGGTCGGGGTTCGCAATTGCGAACCCATGTTCGCAAATGCGAACACAGAGACCTGAAAAACACGAATTTCAGTCATTTCTTCACATTTTACAAAAAACAAAACACCCATTTGCGATTCTTCAAGGATTTCTTCTTCATCAAAACGATTGTAAGTCACCTTTTTACTTAATTCTTTCAATTCCTAACATCATTAAACATGTTTTTCATAAGAAATCAATGATTTTCATGGTAGAATTCTTGTTTTTGTTAGAAAATAGGGTTTTTCATAAATTGGGTAATTGGACCTCGAATTGAGGTCCGATTTTGAAACAAATCATATATATGAACTCGTGGGGGGATGGGTAACCGGATTTTGGTCCTAACCCCGAGTTCCGACCATGTGAGCCCGGAGTTGAAATTTACTATTCATGGCAGAATGTTGTAAAAGTTGTATTTGGTATTAAGAATTAGTTTGTGGAGTAGAATTGATGATATTAAATCAATTGTGTATAGATACGGTTGGATTGGAGCCAAATTGAAAGAAAAGACATTCCCACGGATTGAATTGTTCATAAGCATTCAAGGTAAGTGTTTGTTCTATCCTAGCTTGAGGGAATAGGATTATGTGTTATGTGTTATGTGATCGAGTGCGGTGTATGGGCTCTGTGGTGACGAGCATCCATACACTGGCGTCTAGTATGACCGTGAGTCGTTGGAAAATGATTATTTTGAGATATATTACGGATGAATTGTTATTGTTCTCCCTTGTTGGGACTTGTTGTGAAGATAATTATTGATTGCCCTTGATGGGGCGGTTTATGAATTACTGTTTCTTTCTTTGCCCTTAACTGTGATTGTTATTTGGGTGAGGAAGAGTGATAATGCACGAACGGTGATGCCGTGCCATGTTTATTTATTTATGCACGAAGGTTAATGCCGTGCCATGTTTATTTATTGATTATGCACGAAGGATCATGCCGTGCCCTGTTATTGATCCATGTACGAAGGATCATGCCGTACTCTATTATTGATTATGCACGAAGGATCATGCCGTGCCCTGTTATTGAACCATGTACGAAGGATCATGCCGTACTATGGATGTGAGGATGAGAGTAAAAGCACGAAGGGTGATGCCGTGCAACTATTTGTCATTTCTTGACTTGATATTACTTGTTTTTCCATTATATTTTATTTGGGTGATGTCGTGCAACTATTTGCCATTTCTTGACTTGATATTACTTGTTTTTCCATTATATTTTATTTGGGTGATGTCGTGCAACTATTTACCATTCCTTGACTTGATATTACTTGTGTTTCCATTATACCTTGTTTTCCTTGTGAACTTATTAACTGTTGTTAATTGTTGAGTTCTTTGAGATATTCCTTATTGTGTTATTACTTGGTTAATTCTTGTTATTTGTGGTAATATATATATTAAAGAATTGGGATCGGGTGGTACGCCTACCATAAGATATAATTATTGATACAATGAGATCGGGTGGTATGCCTACCACAAAATAATATTTATTGATACAGTTGGGAGCGGGTGGTACGCCTACCACGAGATATGAAAAGAAACATAAAGAATTGAGACATGAAAGTAAGATTTAATCCTGTGGATTAGATTAATCTGGATATTATGAGTTATTGATTGTTATTGCAGAGTAGAGTATTTCCTTATAAATGTTTATCTTGTTATTTTGTGGTGTACATATATATAGAACTGCACAGGTTTATGTGGGTGTCCGGTCCTAGGCTTGTCACTACTTCGCCGGGATAGGCCAGACACTTACCAGCACATGGGGTCGGATTGTGCTGATACTGCACTTCTGTGCATTTTTGTACAGGTCCAGGTTACGGACAGCAGCAGCGGCAGCAGTAAGTAGATTGCGTGGGAGTTGATCATATTTGAGACCGAGGTAGCTTGCAGACGTCCGCAGGCCCGGCGTCTCTCTCTTTATCTATATTATTAGCTGGAGTCTCTTTGTTCCGAGACAAACAGAATTGTGTTATATTTCTTCAGACTTTTATGTGTAGTATTCCATAGTAGTTTGTGAGTTGGTGACTCCACATCTTGGGTAGAGGATTTCAGGTATGACTTTCACCTTGTAAATTTGTTATTTCCATTTCGATAAAGTATTCCGCATTTATTTAATTAAAATTGTGTTAAAAACAGGATAACATGTATACAGTGGCTTGCCTAGCTACCACGAGTAGGGGCCATCACGATCCCGATGTTGGGGGAAAATCCGGGTCGTGACAAGTTGGTATCAGAGCTCTAGGTTACATAGGTCTCACCACTCACAAACAAGCTTAGTAGAATTTGAAGAGGTAGGTACGGAGACGTCTGTACTTGTCCTCCAGAGTCTATTGAGTTAGGAAAGAGTCTCTGATTTGTTCTCTCTTGTCGTGCGACTTGTTCCTCAATTACTGATTGAATTTCTATTCTGTCCTTTCGCAGATGGTAAGGACACACGCTTCTTCATCCGCTGATCAGCAGCCTGAGCCCCAGGCAGCTCCCGCGAGAGGCAGGGGCAGAGGCCGTGTCGGAGGCCGCGGTAGGGGAAGATCTCAGCCCCAGGCAGCGATTCTAGAGGTGGAGCCTCATGTTGAGATTGGTGAGGAGGTTCCAGCCCCAGCAGCTCTAGTGGGCCCAACTCAGGTCCCTGGGGAGGTCTTATTTACCCTGGATCTTCAGGAGGCTCTGGTCAGAATAGCGGGTTTTATGGACAGTTTCTCCAGAGCAGGCTTATTACCAGTTGCACCAGCCACTTCTCAGGATGGATGAGGGGTCTATACTTCTGTTGCACGTACTCCGGAGCTAGTAGCTCCCCAACCTCAGGCACCAGTAGTTCAGCCAGCAGTGGCCACTCAGTCAGGCACTACTGCTCAGGCCGGAGATGGAGCGGCCATGACTTCTGATGCTTTATGGAGACTTGATCGGTTCTCCAATCTTTTTACCACTACTTTCTACGGTGCCACATCAGAGGATCCCCAGGACTTCTTATTCAGTTGCTGTGAGATTCTCAAGACTATAGGAATAGTGGAATCCAATGGGGTTGATTTCTGCATGTTCAGGATTTCAGGATCCGCCAAGGCTTGGTGGAGAGATTTCTGTTTGACTCGACCAGTAGGGTCCCCGACAGTTACACAGTATGAGACGAGATTTATCGACTTGGCTCGTCATGCAGTGGTGATACTTCCCACGGAGCGGGAGAGGGTCCGCAGATTTATAGATGGGCTTAATCAGCCGATTAGACTCCAGATGGCTATGGGCATGGGGAGTGACATATCATTTCAGGAGGCAGCCAACGCAGCACGCAGAGTTGAGATGACTCTTGCTAGGGGAGGCGGTTATTCTTCAGATAAGAGGCCTCGTCATTCAGGCAGGTTTGGTGGTTCTTCCTCTGGTAGCAGAGAATCCTTTGATAGAGGCCAGTCCTCCAGGCCTTTTCATTCCGCCCTTCAGGCCTCACAGGGTGGATCGGGTGATCGTGGTTCTCGGGGGCATTATTCAGACCAGTCTCCTATTAATGCTCAGCCTCTTCAGAGTGTTCGTGGAGGCCATTCAGGTCGTCAGGGCCAGCAGCCCTATCAGTCTAGGAGTTGCTACGGTTGTGGTGACCCAGGTCATTTTATCAGGTATTGCCCTCGAGCAGCGGGCAACTCTCAGCAGCGGGGTCCTCGTCCTATGATTCGAGGCCCCAGCTGACCCTCAGCCTGCCCAGCCAGCCAGAGGCGGGGGTAGATATTATAGAGGTGGAGGTCGAGACCGTAGAGGTAGAGACCGTCCAGCCAGAGGTAGAGGTCAGCCAGTTGATGATCGTCCTAGAGACGCAGCTCAGAGGGGAGGTGCATATCCCCGTTTCTATACTTTACCAGCCAGGCCAGAGGCAGAGGCATTAGATGCTGTGATTACAGGTACTATTCTTGTGTGTGGCAGAGGTGCTTCAGTATTATTTGACCCCGGATCTACATATTCCTATGTGTCTTCCTATTTCGCACCATATTTGGCTGTGCCCAGCTATGCTCTGGATATTCCAGTTTATGTGGCTACGCCAGTGGGTGACTCTATTGTAGTCGATCGGGTGCATCGTTCGTGCGTAGTTATATTTGGGGGTCTTGAGACCCGTGTTGATCTGTTGCTCTTGGATATGGTAGATTTTGATGTCATATTCGGGATGGACTGGTTGTCCCCATACCATGCTATTCTTGATTGTCATGCTAAGACTGTCACCTTAGCCTTGCCAGAATCACCCCGATTAGAGTGGAAAGGTACCTCAAGCCACTCCGTTCGCACTGTTATTTCTTATGTTAAGGCTCGACGTATGGTCGAGAAGGGGTGTCTAGCTTATTTGGCTTATGTTCGTGATTCCAGCGCAGAAGTTCCTTCCATTGATTCAGTCCCTATTGCACGGGAGTTTCCTGAGGTTTTTCCTTCAGACCTGCCGGGCATGCCACCCGACAGGGATATTGACTTCTGTATTGATTTGGCACCGGGCACTCAGCCCATCTCTATTCCACCCTATCGTATGGCCCCGCCGGAGTTAAAAGAGTTGAAAGATCGGTTGCAGGACCTTCTTGAGAAGGGTTTTATCAGACCCAGTGTTTCCCCCTGGGGAGCACCTGTATTATTTGTAAAGAAGAAGGATGGCTCGATGCGGATGTGTATTGATTACCTGCAGTTAAACAAGGTGACTATCAAAAATAAATATCCACTGCCGAGGATTGATGATTTGTTTGACCAGCTCCCGGGAGCGAGGGTATTCTCTAAGATAGACTTGAGGTCAGGCTACCATCAGCTGAAGATCAGGGCGGCCGACATTCCTAAGACAACCTTTCGCTCTAGATATGGGCATTATGAGTTCTTGGTCATGTCCTTCGGGTCGACCAATGCCCCAGCAGCATTCATGGAGTTGATGAATCGGGTATTCAGGGCCTTACTTAGATCCGTTCGTGATAGTCTTCATAGATGACATCCTGGTGTACTCCCGCAGCCAGGAAGAGCACGAACAACACCTCAGGAGTGGTTCTTCAGACTCTGAAAGATAACCGACTATATGCCAAATTTTCTAAATGTGAGTTCTGGCTGAGTTCGGTAGCATTTCCGGGTCACATTGTATCCGTGGAAGGTATTCGAGTAGACCCAAAGAAGATTGAGGCGGCCTGCAACTGGCCTCGACCAGCTTCAGTGACCGAGATACGGAGTTTCTTGGGATTAGCAGAGTTACTACCGTCGTTTTGTAGAGGTTTTCTTCTATTGCAGCCCCGATGACCAGAGTGACCCAGAAGGGTGTCCCTTCGTGTGGTTCGAGGAGTGTGAGGCGAGCTTTCGAAGCTCAAGACAGCCTCGACCACCGCACCGGTGTTGGTACTACCTACAGTACATGGCCTTATAGAGTTTATTGTGATGCATCTCGTACGTGGCTTGGAGCGGTATTGATGCGAGATGGTAAGGTTATCGCTTATGCTTCGAGGCGATTAAAGATACATGAGAAGAATTATCCAGTTCATGATCTTGAATTAGCAGCAGTGGTTCATGCCTTAAAGATCCGGAGGCATTATCTATATGGTGTGACATGTGAGGTGTACACTGATCACAAAAGCTTACAGTACTTGTTCAAGCAAAAGGAGTTGAATTTGCGCAGAGGAGGTGGTTAGAGTTGTTGAAGGACTATGATGTTACTATCCTATATCACCCATGTAAGGCCAACGTGGTGGCCGATGCATTGAGTAGAAAGTCTGCCAGCATGGGTAGTCTCGCTTATATTCCGGTCAGTTAGAGACAACTTGCCCTAGATGTCCAGCCTTTAGCCAATCGGTTCGTGAGACTAGATATTTCTGAGCATAGCAGGGTATTAGCCTATACGGTCGCTCGTTCTTCTCTATTAGAGTGTATCCGTGAGAGGCAATTTGATGATCCTCATTTGCGTGACTTGAGGGATACTGTACAGCGGGGAGGTGCCACGAAGGTAACCCTAGATGATGACGGAGTATTGAGATTGCAGGGGCGTGTTTGTGTGCCCAATGTGGAGGGGATTCGAGAGTTGATCCTAGCGGAGGCCTACAGTTCGCGGTATTCCATTCACCCGGGCGCCGTGAAGATGTACCAGGACTTACGGCAACACTATTGGTGGTGCAGAATGAAGAAAGATATCGTTGCGTATGTCGCTCGGTGTCTAAATTGTCAGCAGGTGAAATATGAGCACCAGAGACCTGGTGGTGTGTTTCAGAGGATTGAAATTCCCGAGTGGAAATGGGAGCGGATCACTATGGACTTTGTTATTGGACTTCCTTTGACTCGGAGGAAATTTGATGCTATTTGGGTCATTGTTGATAGGCTGACCAAATCAGCACACTTTATTCCAGTATCTGTCTCCTACTCGTCGGAGAGGTTAGCGGAGGTTTACATTAGGGAGATTGTTCGTCTCCATGGGGTGCCGGTATCTATTATCTCTGATCGGGGTACGCAGTTTACCTCGCGGTTCCTAGAGAGCGATCCAGCAGGAGTTAGGCACCCAGGTTCAGCTGAGTACAACTTTTAATCCTCAGACGGATGGTCGGTCCGAGAGGACTATTTAGATTCTAGAGGACATGCTTCGAGCCTGTGTCATTGATTTCGGAGGCTCGTGGGACCAGTTTATGCCATTAGCGGAGTTCGCCTACAATAACAGCTACCAGTCTAGCATTCAGATGGCTCCGTATGAGGCGTTGTATGGTAGGCGATGTCGGTCTCCAGTTGGATGGTTTGAGCCGGAGAGGTTCGGTTGTTGGGTACAGACTTAGTTCAGGAGGCCTTAGATAAGGTCAAGACTATTCAGGAGAGATTGCGTTCAGCTCAGTCTAGGCAAAAGACTTATGCGGATCGTAAGGTTCGAGATGTAGATTTCATGGTCGGTGAACGAGTATTGCTCCGAGTGTCGCCTATGAAGGGCGTGATGAGGTTTGGGAAGAAGGGCAAGCTCGGCCCTAGGTATATTGGTCCATTTGAGATTCTAGACAGAGTGGGAGGGGTGGCTTACAGATTAGCTTTGCCGCCTAGCTTATCAGCCGTGCATCCAGTTTTTCATGTATCTATGCTTCGGAGATACCACGGCGATCCCACACATGTGTTAGACTTCAGCATTGTCCAATTGGACAATGATCTATCTTACGAGGAGGAGCCGGTGGCCATTCTAGATCGGCAGGTTCGACAGTTGAGGTCGAAGAGTTATCCTTCTGTGCGTGTTCAGTGGAGAGGTCAGCCTCCTGAGGCATCGACCTGGGAGTCCGAGTCCGATATGCGGAGCCGCTACCCACATTTGTTTCCTGACTCAGGTACTTCTTTCTTTTGTCCGTTCGAGGACGAACGGTTGTTTTAGAGGTGGAGATTGTGACGACCCAAAGGGTCATCACTTATTTAATTAATCATTTCGAGCTTCCGAGGCCTTGAAAACCTCATTCTATGTTGCCTCGATTTACGTGCACGATCCGAGCATGTAGCCGAAAAGATTTTGTGATAGAAAATATGAATTCTATGAGAAATTTGGATAAAAATGATATTAATATTGATATGGTCGACTTCGGTCAACATTTTTGGTAAACGGATCCGGACCCGAGATTTGATGGTCCCGAGAGGTCCGTAGGAAAATATGGGACTTGGACATGCGTCCGGAGTCGAATTCTGAGGCCTAGAGCCCAAGTTATGAATTTTTATGTGAAATTGTTTTTTATGCAATTATTAAAGGAAATAAATTAATTGACCTTGGTATCGGGCTCGTATTTTGGTTCCGACGCCCGGTACAAGTCTTAAATATTATATATGTGATTTCTGTAAAGTTTGGTGACATTTGGATGTCGTTTGAGATGTTTTGGACCTTGGGTCCCAAGTTTGAAAGTTTTGAAAACTAAAGGTATGAAAATCATGCATTTGAGGCTTGATTTGATGAAAAACGAGGTGATATTGGCGATGTGATCGCACGAACAAGTTCATAATGTGTTTTTGAGGTTATGTGCATATTTGGTTTGGAGCCCCGAGGGCTCGGGTGAACTTTGGATAGGCCACGAGATCAATTTTTCATGTTAGAAGTTGTTGTCTGCAACTGGTCTGCAGAGTTCGCAAATGCGAACAATAGTTCGCAAATGCGAACTCCCCACTATTCTGCAGAGTTCGCAAATGCGAACAATAGTTCGCAAATGCGAACTCCCCCCTATTGTGCCTGTGTTCGCAAATGCGAACTTGACCCTACTGTGCCTGTGTTCGCAAATGCGAGCTATAGTTCGCAAATGCGAACTGGCCACTATTCTGCCTGGGTTCGCAAATGCGAACAATAGTTCGCAAATGCGAACCTCCCCATATTTAGCCTCTGTTCGCAATTGCGAACAATAGTTCGCAAATGCGAACTTCCCAGTTTTGCCTTGGCTTCGCAAATGCAAAGAAAAGTTCGCAAATGCGAACTTCCCACCCTTAGCTTATTTTTCAAACTCCAGAAATTGGTCGGGGTTCGCAATTGCGAACTCATGTTCGCAAACGCGAACACAGAGACCTGAAAAACACGAATTTCAGTCATTTCTTCACATTTTACAAAAAACAAAACACCCATTTGCGATTCTTCAAAGATTTCTTCTTCATCAAAACGATTGTAAGTCACTTTTTACTTAATTCTTTCAATTCCTAACATCATTAAACATGTTTTTCATAAGAAATCAATGATTTTCATGGTAGAATTCTTGTTTTTGTTAGAAAATAGGGTTTTTCATAAATTGGGTAATTGGACCTCGAATTGAGGTCCGATTTTGAAACAAATCATATATATGAACTCGTGGGGGGATGGGTAACCGGATTTTGGTCCTAACCCCGAGTTCCGACCATGTGAGCCCGGAGTTGAAATTTACTATTCATGGCAGAATGTTGTAAAAGTTGTATTTGGTATTAAGAATTAGTTTGTGGAGTAGAATTGATGATATTAAATCAATTGTGTATAGATACGGTTGGATTGGAGCCAAATTGAAAGAAAAGACATTCCCACCGGATTGAATTGTTCATAAGCATTCGAGGTAAGTGTTTGTTCTATCCTAGCTTGAGGGAATAGGATTATGTGTTATGTGTTATGTGATCGAGTGGGGTGTATGGGCTGTGGTGACGAGCATCCATACACTGGCGTCTAGTATGACCGTGAGTCGTTGGAAAATGATTATTTTGAGATATATTACGGATGAATTGTTATTGTTCTCCCTTGTTGGGACTTGTTGTGAAGATAATTATTGATTGCCCTTGATGGGGCGGTTTATGAATTGTTGTTTCTTTCTCTGCCCTTAACTGTGATTGTTATTTGGGTGAGGAAGAGTGATAATGCACGAAGGGTGATGCCGTGCCATGTTTATTTATTTATGCACGAAGCTTAATGCCGTGCCATGTTTATTTATTGATTATGCACGAAGGATCATGCCGTGCCCTGTTATTGAACCATGTACGAAGGATCATGCCGTACCCTATTATTGATTATGCACGAAGGATCATGCCGTGCCCTGTTATTGAACCATGTACGAAGGATCATGCCGTACTATGGATGTGAGGATGAGAGTAAAAGCACGAAGGGTGATGCCGTGCAACTATTTGTCATTTCTTGACTTGATATTACTTGTTTTTCCATTATATTTTATTTGGGTGATGTCGTGCAACTATTTGCCATTTCTTGACTTGATATTACTTGTTTTTCCATTATATTTTATTTGGGTGATGTCGTGCAACTATTTACCATTCCTTGACTTGATATTACTTGTGTTTCCATTATACCTTGTTTTCCTTGTGAACTTATTAACTGTTGTTAATTGTTGAGTTCTTTGAGATATTCCTTATTGTGTTATTACTTGGTTAATTCTTGTTATTTGTGGTAATATATATATTAAAGAATTGGGATCGGGTGGTACGCCTACCATAAGATATAATTATTGATACAATGAGATCGGGTGGTATGCCTACCACAAAATAATATTTATTAATACAGTTGGGAGCGGGTGGTACGCCTACCACGAGATATGAAAAGAAAAATAAAGAATTGAGACATGAAAGTAAGATTTAATCCTGTGGATTAGATTAATCTGGATATTATGAGTTATTGATTGTTATTGCAGAGTAGAGTATTTCCTTATAAATGTTTATGTACATATATATATATATATATTGCTACTGCACAGGTTTATGTGTGTGTCTGGTCCTAGGCTTGTCACTACTTCGCCGGGATAGGCCAGGCACTTACCAGCACATGGGGTCGGTTGTGCTGATACTACACTCTGCGCTCTTTTTGCGCAGATACAGGTTACGGACAGCAGCAGCGGCAGTAGTAAGTAGATTGCGTGGGAGTTGATCATATTTGAGACCGAGGTAGCTTGCAGGCGTCCGCAAGCCCGGCGTCTCTCTCTTTATCTATATTATTAGCTGGAGTCTCTTTGTTCCGAGACAAACAGAATTGTGTTATATTTCTTCGGACTTTTATGTGTAGTATTCCATAGTAGTTTGTGAGTTGGTGACTCCACGTCTTGGGTAGAGGATTTCAGTATGACTTTCACCTTGTAAATTTGTTATTTCCATTTCGATAAAGTATTCCGCATTTATTTAATTAAAATTGTGTTAAAAACAGGATAACATGTATACAGTGGCTTGCCTAGCTACCACGAGTAGGCGCCATCACGATCCCGATGTTGGGGGAAAATCCGGGTCGTGACACAAAGCTTCTCAGTTATATGGCACAACAAGATTGGGGTTCGTCAAAGGAAAATTGAAACAAAAGAACGTATGGCAATCATATATTTGGAGGAAAAGCAAAAGGAAAATAAACAACAAGAGAGAGGCACAAGGAAAACAGTTGGGCTCAGAGAATTTTGAAAGACAGCTTGAAGTTATGGCGAGGCAATATAAGAAGCAAGATGGAGCAAATTCATATATGGAAGCAAGGCCAACAAGAATGCCAGCAGCTCACCACCATTTTATACTAACAAAATGTTATTTGATTCTAGCAGGGACAAAAGATTCAAATTCTTACTAATCATTTTAAAGTGAATGTGACCATTGTGGATAACAAGGGAGGACAAATTTTGGCAACCACGCGCCCACCTGAATAATAAGGGAATATCTTTTCAAAATTTAGCAATCAGGCACCCACCTGGAAAATAAGGGAAAACAGTTCAAAAGAAAGCGACAATAGGTGATGGAATTCATCTCACAACTCAGTAACCAGGCACCCACCTGGATAACAAGGGAAGTATTACCTTTTATTTGAAAATTGAATATGTTACACCCAGTTATCATACTGGGGTAGAAAAGTTTGTTTTTAAGAAAGCAGGCACCCACCCGAAGAATAATGGAATATCTTTGCAAAGTTTAGCAAGCAGACGCCCACCTGAAGAATAAGGGAATACTTTTTCAAGTTTGGCAAGCAGGCGCCCACCTGAAGAATAAGGGAATACTTTTTCAAGTTTGGCAATCAGACGCTCACCAGAAAAACAAGGAAATAATTTTTCAAGACGAAAGCAGGCGCCCACCCGAAGAATAAGGGAATATATTTCAAAACATGTTATAAGCAGCCGCCCACCTGAAGAATAAGGGAATATCTTTTCAAGCTGCAAAGAGGCGCCCACCTGAATAATAAGGGAACATTTTTCAAGTTTGGCAAGCAGGCGCCCACCTGAATAATAAGGAAACATTTTTCAAAGTTTTGCAAGCTGGTGTCCACCTGAAAAATAAGGGAATGTCTTTTCAAGTTAGGCAATTAGGCGCCCACCTGAAAAATAAGAGAATATCTTTTCAAGTTTGGCAATCAAGCACCCACCTGAAGAACAAGGGAATATCTTTTCAAGTTTGGCAATCAGGTGCCCACCTGAATAAAAACGAAATATTTTTCAAGATTAGCAGTCAGGCACATGCTGGAAAATAAGGGAAAGTACAACACAATTTCATCACAAGTCAATATTCAACAACATCCTGCACTCAGTTACCATACCGGTGTAGAAATTTTTCTTTGTTTTTAAGTAAGCAGGCACCCACCTGAAGAATAAGGGAATATCTTTTCAAGTTGTAAGCAAGCGCCCACCTGAAGAACAAAGGAATACTTCTTCAAGCACAGCAAGCAGGCATTCACCTGAAGAACAAGTGAATAC
>JASVEL010009209.1:0-56743 GCA_032618575.1 Nicotiana noctiflora | reverse complement strand
TGCATCAATCTTCATGAATCAAGAACCCAATCGCAAGTTTTTCATCTTAGAGGTAAGATCTATGCCCTAGGTTTGAAATGCGACTTTTGAGTATAAGATGGGTTATTGAGGTATGATTCTTGGGTTTGTTTGTATTGTGTATATATGCATGTATAATTTAGGTTATGAGAAGATTGTTTAACATAAAAAGAAAAGTAAAGATTGGGTTAGGGAATGAAGGAAATCTTGAAAAGGGAATTTAAAATCAAGATGCTCATCTAGTGTTTGATAGAATGCTCAAGTGAGCTAAAACTATGAATATCTTTCTAATTTTTTCTCAATATTGCTATGTCTCAAAATTAATTGAAGTTTCTAGAATTTTCAGAATGTTGTAGTAACTTAAGGAAAAGTTGTTCGATGTATGTATGGCAAACTTTGATCTTTGTGAAATTGCCTTGTTTAGTGTACAAATTATTTGGTATGTGATAACTATCTTGATTGTTGCGAGATTCTTGTGATTGGGTTGTTGGGTGTTTGATTGGTTTCATTATATGTTATGTGGTATGAGTTGAGAAACGAATGATAAAAAGGGAAATCGTAAATGACAAAATTTGGAACAATGGTAGTAATGAAATATTTGGCTTCTTTTGGGAAATTAATGAAATGACTTGAACTGCTTATGAACTGTTGAACACATTGGGATCGGTACTGTTCTCTATGGAAACACTTGTAACATCGTTGTGGTTGTGGCTTGAAAAGTATTATGGTAACATGAAACAAATTATGAATTGTGGAATTTGACAGAAATAGTATTGATGGCTAGGGGAACACTTGTGAATCATTGTTGCGACTCCTAAGTGAAATGTTATTGTGATCTTTGTGATTTGCTTATTGTCATTGATGTGATCTTTGTGCAGTGTTCTTGGTTGTTGGTGTGATTTTTCTGATTGTTGTGATTTGAAACTGTACGGTGGGATCGAGTTGCGCGCTGCAACATAAATTGATATATTATGGGTTGGGGTGATAAGGGTGGCCGAGGCAATAAGGGTGGATGAGGTAATAAGGGTGGAAAGTTATCGAAGTCGCCATTGAAATTGATATATGTACCAATGGTGGAATCATTGACGAGGCATTGTGAAAGGAGACCGCATATGAGTTTGTAATTTGTAGGGAACTGATTGTCCCTTTGTTTGGTTTGATTGTGCCTTGCATGTGTGATTGGTTGTTGATTCTATTGTTGTTTTCTATTTTTGTATGGCTTGAGGACTACTTGAAACAAAGTTAGGTGTTGAAAAACTTGTTTGGCTTGATTGTTCCTTTGCTTATGCATTTAATTGTTGTTTCTATTACTGTTATCTACTTGTGTATTGCTTGGTTTACTTGGGTCAAAGTTTGTCCATACATACTAGTACAATTCAAATGTACTGACGTCCCTTTTGCCAGGGGCACCACATTCGTGTTATTACTATAGGTGGACCCATAACAGGTACTCTAGTCCACCGACCGTAGCTATTCATCACTTCCCGTCAGCTGATTCGGCGAGCTCCTTTCCATTCAGGGCCCTATGTGGCTCACGCCACTTTTTATTTTGGGGTCTTGTTTTGATGTGGAAGCTATATCAGGAGCCTTGTCGTCGGCATTTCCAGATGGTGAATTAAGTTGCTAATGGAAATTGTTAATGTTATGTTTATAAAAATTTGTTAATGGAGCCCATATTCTATAAATGGCTATTTCACTTAGTTATTAGGTAATGAGAATGAGGGGTAACACATGGGTTAGAAAAGGCACTCAGGTCCGCTTGACTGGGGATACCCGGTCGGGCGCCGATCATGTTCCTCAAATTTGGGGCATGACAAACTTGGTATCAGAGCCTAATGTTTTAAAGTGTCCTAAGTTGTCTCCGAGTCATGTCTAGTAGAGTCTCTCTTATCGGTGTGTTATCGACCACATCTATAAGTTGGAGGCTTTTTGGACATTTAAGAATTTCACTCTTCTTTGATAATCCAGATCGTGCGATATAGCTCAAAATAGGGAGTTGATTTACTCTCTAAGTCTTATCCTCAAGATTTGTAATTTTGATACCATAATCTGAAAATTTGAAGCTTTTAGGGAAGGATTGATACCACCATTGAGTCTGAGTGGATTACCTAAGGACTTGTTAGAAGAATGTGTTGAGCCATGGAAATATTGGTCGAACTTTTACTTAAAGGGAGTACCTTTGTTCCTACTAATGTCACTGCACCACCAGATCATGTTGTATATCATTAGTATGTACGGCTAAATCCTCATATCTTAGAAATTAAGCTTCCAGATGCCCGCGTAAATGTTGTAGGTTCATAATTTAATTGATGCAGTACTGGTTTTGTTATGTTAAGCGAATTATTATTGCAAAAATATATGTGGGAGGTACTTCTTCATGTGTTTAATGTATTATTCTTAGTAAATAACGATATGTAAATAATGTGAACTATGTGCTAAAATGCCTAGACTTCAAATCATGTTTGAACTGATATTTTGTTGCAAACTTTTGTGAGAAAACTTGTTATGGTTGATTCCTCCAAAATGTTCTTATGCGTACCAAAGGTATTTGATTGATTGCGTCTAGTTGTTGGTAACATATAAAGATGTTTGGAAGTGAAGTAAGTGACTGTGTAAATGTTGTATGACTAAATGTTTGATTCTAGCTGTGATTGATACGTTACATGAATTGGTGTTGTGACCCGATGTTTGTGAAAGACGCATTCCAATATGATCAATGTGCTATTATGGACAACTTAAAATGGGTGCAAGGAATATGAATCATGTATTGAAACGTGAAGGCCTTAAATTGAAACTGGAGCAGCATATATTATATAAAATGGCGTGAAATGCTCTGTGTATAGAGATGTTGAAATAAGTCAAATGTTTTTGAAAAAATAGAGTATAGACAATATGTCGAGAACTCGAAATGAAATTTTACGTGGTGATACTTGTGACATGAGGGAATATGAAACAGATTATGCTATTGATGTGAAATATGCAAAAATGATGTGAAATGTGGGAAAGAAGAGACTGTGTTATGTTGCCTAGTGCCAAGTCTGATATGATAATTGTGGCCCCAAGAGCCGATGGACTAATATACCTATGAATGACATGATTCTTTTATTTGATAATGTGGTGATCATTTAAAGTGTTTGATTTATACTTGTAATTTACTTATTATTGTATGAAGTGAATAGGTGTAAAATTTGATATGTGAACCCTGTGGAAGGGCTATGAAATGCAACCTAGAGGTATGGAAATTATGTGAAAACTATGTGATCCATTTTATTTTGTAATGTGGTGATTTTTTAAACTTTTTGTTAAACTCTTATAACTTTCTTTTCCTTACATAGATTTGTTCTTAAAAAGAATCTAAATTACAAAATATTTCATGCACCTGCTCTTTGAATAAGACATATTATTTACAAAGTCTGTCGATCACAGTTCTAGTATTTACAACCTCCTATGGAATTGAGCTCTATAGGTATGTTCCTAAATTGAGTTATAACACTATTGATACTTCCTACTTTCATTTCCTAAATTTTCATCAAGGTACTACTCCCAATGAAATCCTTACAGAGTTTTTTAATTTAAATGGACAACATCTGCTCATTTATGATTATACATGCACCATCATAGAGTTTGTACATGCGGTGTCAAGTTCCATGCAAAGTATCCAAGATTTGTGATCCTTCACGAGTCACTCTTTTACTGAATTGTGTATATGTCTTATATGTCTTGAACATCCAATCCACTCTCTTGCATGTAACATCATGAAAACCTTCTTACTATTAAGTAACATGAGAGCATGCATGAACAATTATCCTACTCATACATATCAATTGAAATGGTCACTATGTGCATAAATTTTTTCTAAAAGTTGAGATCCTCACATCCCCATCATTGGAAGATCTTGTGTCGCTATCCTTTTTGTGTCCACTCGAGATAACCCGTAGTAAGTAGCTGACTTGGTTTCTCGTATTGTGGTTGCCCATGCTATGGAATTATATAGCAGTTTGAAAGTTAGTATAGCATAATCATGTCCAACTCATAACGAATGATTATTTTTTCTTTATGTCTCCACAATGTGTTAATTGTATTCTTTATTTAGTGAATTCGTTGTGATAGTCCCCAACACTTGTACGATAACCATGAGAGAACATGTAATTCTATGTGTCACTATGACACTTCCTTTTTTTCAAGTCAAAACCTATGGAGATCTGACTATGAACATCTGCAAACCTTTGGTGATTATTGTGCATTGACTCATTGAGTTTTGTTTTCTTTACACCCTCAACTTCTAGAATTATTGACTATGTCGTTGTTATGTGCGGGGAGTTATACTACCCTTGGTATCTCAACTTTTTGGCTGGATAGGAGTTTAATTTTCCTTCCCCCTCGGAGCATCATGTTAACTATGGAGTTTCACTCGTGAAAGGTTGATATTGGATGACTTCGGATTTTTGTACATGTCATGAACATGTTGATTTGAATGACAAGTGGTTGTATTTTTAGTTCCCTCACATATGTTCAATTATCAGGAAGGGTTAAGCTGTCTGAAATATGGTAATCTCATAAACGTTCAGTTCTTTTCATCCTCATGGGCTTGTGGCATAGATTTTGTGTGCCAAATAATGTTAAGAGTGTAATTCAAATTTATGTATTTTGAAACCCATATCACATTCAAAGTACCAAAGTATTCTTATTCTTGATAGACATATTTTCCCTACACTTTAGGAAATGAGTGGTTCATGCACTTGAGTATTCCTCCGTAATGATTCCTTTTCCCGTGTACTACTTACTCTTATACCTCATTCGTGTAATAATCTAGGTAGTCATAATGATTAACCATGTAAGTATTGTTAGTAGTAACCTTTTGTGTCTCTTAACACCTGACCTCATAAAGTACTCTACTCAGCGTACGAATGGATTCGTAAATAACTCCAGCCTGATTTGAACTCTATTCTTCCTCACTGTATTAGATCCATTGGGTATAGTAAGTCCAGACAAGTCAAAGATGAAGCTTCACGGTGTGATCATATATGTATTGGATAGGTAATTTTATGGTCAGTTTTTGATGACACATCTTAGAGAAATTATTTAAGGTCATCAAGGGTTTAGTTTGAGTGATCGCCTAGAGATTTATTATTTGGAGGGTGAGCAGGCTATTTTCCATATTTTCCTCTAAAGATGTTATGTGACTTTATAATAATGGTAACACAAATGTATTCCACATTAGGTTGCACTAGGAGTATGATGTTCCCCGTAACTGTTCCTCATGTACTTTGTGTTTCCATATGTTTATGTCTAAGAAGGTATTGATAAAAGAGGGGTATGAATTGATTTGGTTGATCATAGTAATATCCTATATGATGCACTACTGGAAATAATTATCATGACTTGACTTTATATGGATTGTTGATTGAAGTGAAATTACATTCTTGTTGATGAACACCTTTGTGATTACATTAATGGCTAAGGACTATTAGGAACACATGACTGTTTGGTTACTAGGAAATGAATTCTTGATGGTATGATGCCATGTGATGGAATTGTGGGTTATTGTTGTTTTCATGAATTTCAATATCCAGTGGAGTGTAAATTGTACAGTGGAAGTTATTAAAAGGTAAAGCCAATGAATAGTTGACTCATGCTAGGTGTCAATTTGGCATCCTTGTTACGTATGTTTGGAGTTGATGTTATTTTCGAGAATGTGTCATGATAGAGCTCGTAAGTTCAGAAGGTCATCTGGAAGGGTGAAATTGTTGTGTAAGGAAAATATTTTTGCATGATTGAATATCAATCAGTTTTGACTTAAAGGTACTATATAGGTGTTTTGATCTAAAACTGTGCAGTCCATGTTCTAGTATCCTTAGGACAATGTAGTGCTTCTAATACTGAGATTAGTATTGTTGATATATACTTTGTGATGCTCTGTCTAGTTGTGGGTGTGTTGTTAAGACGATTTTTTGATTCTCTGGAAGGTGGATATGCCTAGTTACAAAGGAAACTCTGCCGAAATTTCTAAAAATTTAGGAGAGTCAAAATTTAAGGTCTTGAGGTAGATGACAAAAGAGATTTATTTTATTAAGTGTCTAAGTCGGAATCTGCTTCTCATTCAAGGATAAATGATCCTAGGGGGTGATAATGTAAGGCCCCTGAAAATTGCGCGAAGTAATTTAGGATTTTGTAGTGTTACCTATGCTTATTATAATATTTTTATATACTATTAACATGGTGGACATCAATTATACTTGGTAAATATGAGTATGTATTATGGTAAGTGATGTGAGGTCCAAATGGAAGCCTAAGTCTATGCAAAATGGCAAGATCTTTGTAATAGGCCAATATTCCAAATGGATTCGCCCAAATCTCCAATTCAAATGGGCATATATAATTATGTATAAGGTTTTATGTGGTTAATATTATATTAAATGAAATATCTTTGAGTCTAGTTTCCAATGCTTCAAACCATTCATCATTTGGACATTCCTACGCAAAGTTATGATCAAATTACCAATGGCTGGAAAATGACGTCTTGTGTCAAATCTGTGACCGCATTTCCTGTCGCATTTTTAACTTTATGGTCGCATTTATGTCGCAGATTGAACCAGAGAAGCCCAGCTTTGGGTACAGATTTTGGGATGCATTCTGCGGCCCGCATGTTTATTCTGCGGTCCATTCTGCTATAGTAGAATTGACATCGCAGGGTTAAATCTTCTATTTTTTTAACCTGACCCCACTTTAATATATAGGCTTCGGGGTTCATTCTGCGGTCATTTCTTACTTATTTTAGAGATCGGTGAGAGCATTTTAGAGAAAGAAGGAGGATACCAACATTTAAATCATCCAAATCTTGCATCAATCTTTAAGAATCAAGAACCCAATCGCAAGTTCTTCATCTAAGATGTAAGATTCTATGCCCTAGTTCTAAAATTTGACTTTTGAGTATAAGATGGGTTATTGAGGTATGATTCTTGGGTGTTTTTGTATTGTGTATACATACATGTACAATTAGGTTGTGAGAAGATTGTTTAACATAAAAGAAGTAAAGATTGGGTTAGGGAATGAAGGAGCTGAAACCATGAATATCTTTCTAAATTTTGCTCAATTTCGCTATGTCTCAAAATAGATTGATGTTGCTAGAATTTTTGGAATGTTGTAGTAACTTAAGGAAAAGCTCTTCGAGGTATGTATGGCTAACTTTGATCTTTGTAAAATTGCCTTGTTTGGTGTACAAATTATTTGGTATGTGAAAGCTATGTGGATTGTTGTGAAATTCTTGTGATTGGGTTGTTGGGTGTTTGATTGGTTTGGTTATGTGTTATTCGGTATGAGTTGAGAAACGAATGATAAAAACGGAAATCGTAAATGATGAAATTGGAAACAATGGTAGTAATGACATATTTGGCTTTTTGTGGGAAATTAATGAAATGAAAAGAATTGCTTATGAACTGTTGAACATAATGGGAATGGTACTGTTGTCTATGGAAACACTTGTAACATTGTTGTAGCTGTGGCTTGAAAAGTATTGTGGTAACATGAAACAAATTGTAAATTGTGGAATTTGACGGAAATAGTATCGATGGTTAGGGGAACACTTGTGAATCATTATTGCGACTCCTAAGTGAAATGTTGTTGTGATCTGTGTGAATTGCTTATTATCATTATTGTGATCTTTGTGCAGTGTTCTTTGTGATTGTTTTGATTTAAAACACTTGATATATTATGGGTTAGGGTGATAAGGGTGGCCGACGTAATAAGGGTGGACGAGGTAATAAGTGTGGAAAGCGATCAACATCGCTATTGAAATTGATGTATGTACCAATTGTGCAATCATTGACGAGGCATTGTAAAAGGAGACATCAGGAGAGTTTGTAATCTGTGCGACATTGATTGTCCCTTTGTTTTGTTTGAATGTGCCTTCCATGTGTGATTGGTTTTTGCTTCTATTGTTGTTTTCTATTTGAATACGTCTTGAGGATACTAGAAACAATGTTAGGTGTTGAAAAACTTGTTTGACTTGATTGGTCCTTTGCACGTGCATTTTATTGTTATTTCTATTACTGTTATCTACTTGTGTATGCCTTGTATTTTCTTGGGACAAAGTTTGTTCATACATACCAGTACAACTCAAATATACTAACGTCCCTTTTGCCGGGGGTGCTACATTCATGTTATAATTGTAGGTGGACCAATAGCAGGTACTCCAATCCACCGACGGTAACTCCTCATCACTTCCCGTCAGCTGATTCAGCGAGCCCCTTTCCATTCGGGACCCTATGTGGCTCACACCACTTTTTATTTTGGGGTCTTGTTTTGATGTTGTATAAGGTATAGCCGGAGTCTTGTTGCCGGCATTTCCATATTATTCTTCAATTGTATTTAGAGGCTCCGTAGACAGGTTGCGGGTAGTGTCGGGCATGGTAGTTTAAAACATAAATATTGATGTGAGGCAATGATGTATAAATATTGGAATACCTTTATTATGGTGAATGAACTTGCTATTAGAAATTGTTATTGTTATGTTTATAAAAATTTGGTTAATGGAGCCCATATCCTATAAATAGCTATTTCACTTAGTTATTAGGTAATGAGAATGAGGGGTAACATGTGGGTTAGAAAAGGCACTCAGGTCCGCTTGACTAGGGAACCCGGTCGGGCGACGGTCATGTTCCTTGAATTTGGAGCGTAACAATTGTGACCTTATTAACCGTGTTAGAATAAGTATCAAATAAACCAAAAGTTATCATCTTCTTTCTTAAGTGCTTCAGTTCGACGTAATCTATCACAGACGCTTTTAAATAAGACTATTCCCCTACTTTCCACGCATCATGAGCGGATTATTTCTCCCTCCGAGACTCCAGCCAAATTGTTCAGGGATGACGCTAAACCCGATTGCAAATCACAAAGCATAAAACTCGTCGATCTTCATCTAGCTCCTGAAAGAATAAAAATGGGTAGAGCAAGATTTTGTACTGACCGTCAAGACATGATAATTCATGATTCCTAACCAATTAGTCATCTAAATCATAGAATGTTCTAATTGTTGGGGGCCGCCCAAGCTTTCTCCATTAATAAAATCATTGATGCTCCCCTCTTTGACTTGAGCATTGAATTGACCTTTTGTACTTAGGACGACCTATGAGATGGTTTGAACCGGTTCTCAAACCTACTACTATAAGAATAGTCTTATTCGGCTAAGGCTGACAAATCCAACCCTTTTTCGTTAAAAAGATATCTCGGATCAAGGGCTATCAGCCCGACAGTGCTCCGTTGGTCCATTTAGTGGATACCCCCCCCCCCCAAATCAAGACCATATTGAGCAGCAACTTTGAAGAAGATAGCATTGGGACATGTTATTACCTATGTATATTGAATGGTGTCATGCCAGAATCTGTCCGGGTGGGCTCAAGCTAAAACAGGAGAAGAGAGTTAGCTTTCTACTGAGTGAGCCCGAACAGGAGCGGACACACACTAGATCAGAGCATATTTTGCCTTGCCCAATGGCACAGACACCTACTAGGATGAGGCATAGTGGGAATTGAACCCTTATCTCGTTGAGTTGCTCCTGCAAGCACCCCTTTCGGAAGCTCAATTTGTTGGACCGGGGAGAACACTTGAAGGCGTGCATGCATTTTGAGAGAGCGCAAAACTCTAACTTCAGTAAATGCAAGCCATGAAAAAGGGTTAGTCTAAAGTGGTGGTTTAGCCAAAGGGTGAACATGCAAAGGTTGGATTCAGCACGTTGTTAGAATAGCTGTGGAAATCCAAACGCCTATACCAACACGAAGAGCTTATCTACTGCATCTACATAAAGAATAATCGAGTAAAATATTTCTTGACCTTAAAATATTATATATGCACCGCTGCTGATCCTTTCTAAATCCAGCTTCAACCGAGCATACATCTGTCGCGGGAATAAGAAGAACGGAAATTTACTTTTATGTTAAACTATTTACCTTTGGAAGGCGGGGGGCGCCTTGCACGTCTTAGAAATATCATTCTTTGTATCTGAAGTTATTGGCCCATGGTCCTCAGGTAGGAAAGGACCTAGAACAGAGAGGAGGGCTGAAAGGAAGTTAAAAGCAATTCTTATTTCTTATTTCTTTAAAACCTTATGTGAGGGGGCCCACTAGGATGTCCATAATGGAAGCATTTTTCTTCATCGACTGTCGGTTGTTTACTAGGTGGCCGATTTCTTTGATGCTTTGGTTTTCATAGGGAAGGGTAAGGGTTACAACTTAGTGTGTGAGCTTTGATAATGACTTGCATCACTATTCGTTACCTCGTGGCTCATTTGCTCAGTTGCTTCTTCATTTGGGCATGGAGTGTTTGGTGAGGCCTTTCTTTGCATGTTGAAAAGCTATCCCTTGCTGAAAGATATTTTTTATTTAGCACTAGAGGAAGCCCCCCAATGTTAAAAAATCGAAGGAATGTGATCTCATAGGCTTCCTATGAGGGCTGGACCCCCAGCATCTGTAGAAAAAAGGGGAAACTCAATCATGAAACTGAATTTCCAAGCGGAAGGATGAGAAAAAAAATCCACTATTGCAAAAAACATTTCCCTCTTTTTTAGTAAGGGTGTCAGTCCCAAGTATCATGGGCATTCCCCATCATAGAGAAAGTAGGACAAGTTGCCCAAAAACTTCAGCTTTTTTCCAAGCTAAAGATTCGCACTGTCCTACATGTGGGGTCTCTAAAGACATACCATCCAGACATGGAAAACCCTACAAGAGGCACTCCTAAGAGGCCACTGAAAAGGATGATGACTTCCTTATCGAGGGACATGGAGTATGTGATGGCGATATGCAATGTTAATCGATGTGGTGTACATGCTTAAACTTTTGACATGGTAAAGTAGAAGGATCCACCAAAGCAGGAAAGCTTTAGGGTTTTGCAAACCAGTGTGGAGTTGAGTGCTATCTTTACCTAGCTCATGCAAGGCTAACCTTCGGGTTTTTGCTTTCGGGAAAAACCTGTTATTAGATGGTTGTTCGCTACAGCCTTTATGTCTCACCTATCCTCTCTCACCGTTCTCCTAGAAACTAGCGACTCGCAGCTGTTCAGCCGCTTCTCTAGCAGATAGGAGATGTGCTTGTCACACCTCCCTTTTTACTACATTTTAAGATATAGTATGCCCTGCTATTTACTAATACACACCAAATAGGGATATAATAATAACAACAGGGAAGAAGTTTTTCCACTTTAAGGACAATCGGAATGGAATTTATTTAAATTTCAGAGTCGCCACATAGGAAGATAATGGTGTCCCAAGTCACCAGTTTAATCCCGAATTCGAGGAAATATGACTCTGTTTTAACAGTCCGTGAAACTAGAAATCCGGATTAGGAATTCCGTTAACCCGGGAGAAGGTGTTAGGCACTCCCGAATTCTGTGGTGTTAGCACGGTCGCTCAACTACTGCATTTGTCCTGTTTGATTTCATTATATGCTTTTACAAATGCCAATGTCCCGTTTTGTTATTTTGACGACTTGCGACATCACAAAAATGCATTTCGAGTCACACCGCAACCAGTACGCCTGTGACTTTAGTACATTTCATCTTCACCGGGATTTGAGATTTGAGTCACATAAATGTGCACTCGTATCAAGTATGTATATTTTTTGTCGCGCCTATAACGTATACACCTTATTATCTTTAGAAAATACCATGAAATTCGCTAAACGGTCCTTCCGAGTATAACATTTTATATTAAAATTCACATGGGGGCCCCGTGTATCTTTTTATTTTTTTTAAATATGAGGCTCATCCCTTATTTTTAGATGTCCAAACTTAACGTATACTATGTTTTGTTATTTCTGTTTTTTCTCCCTAATTAGAACAAGGTTTTGTATTGTTTCTAAACCAGTTATTACGATGTTCAGGCCAATTATTTACTACTAAGTCCTGGAGTTTTGGACTTCTTTAACAGTCCATTATGGGCAAACGGGCCTCTGAAGCCCAGTGTATGTTAGTATTCCTACTCGAGGACCCAGATGTAACATTAATCAAGTCTAGGCCTGTGTTCATGACCAGGCCCAGAGTAAATATACGAAATATAGAACAGATTCGTATCTTCAATGTAAAATTTAAACAAATTCACTTCAAATGACAGAAGAAGCCAGTAAGATTCATATAAGTTTAGAAAAATGTCAAATTACATATCGATCACTGCTATCTCAAATTCTAATAACTAACTGAACATCTTAAGAACAGAAATTTGGTATTAGTACTATTATTTTAGATACCTGGGTAGTTATTAGAATGCTAGTTGTAAACTTATTTATTGCCTGATTTTGACTAAAGGAAAACAATATCGAATATTAACTAGACAAGCTTGAATTATTAACAACTACAGGACTCAAGATTATCCTATAGGTAAATCGTTGTTATGTGAGACTAGATAGCAAAGCAGTTTGAACTTTATCCAGTTATTTCCTTTTTCTGAACTAATCGATCCTAATTCAGAACTTAACTAACAAAAGTAGTTAATTACTAATTTATATATATCAATTTTATAGATGTATTAACTTTTTATTAGCATGTTTTATACTTAGATTAGGTGATAACTATTTCTAACTACGTATCATTAGCTAATCTATTTTAATCTATATCAATCTTCATATAGTGGTTAATTATTACAAACGATCCTAATGAATTACAATGATTCTAGGAAATAACAATTACAAACAAAAAAGGAATAAAACAGAAGCTAATTCATCCAAACAACTCATGCAGTTTCATTTCTTCAACACAATTTGCGATTACATCTTCGGGAAATAGAAGTGTACTAGATTCAAAAGTAAATCTATGAGTCTAGGCTTTGAGAATGAAGAATAGCCAGCAAAATAACAGCAACAGAACAACAAAAGCAATGAGATGTATCGATCACAAATAACAACTAACAGAATCCCCAAAGATAGAAATCCAGTAGATCAACAAAGTAGAATCAAGGAATTCAAGCAGAAATCCAGATGAATCAACGAACAGTAGACCTCTTAATTTCTGAATTAGACCTTAATCCCAAAAATATAACCTCAGTTTGGGACCTTAATTTCTCACCCCAATTTCAGAATATAACTTTCAACCTTTTTTAATTTCAAAATTTGGACCCTTTTTCAAGCTCTATAATGGCCTATTTATAGAATGGTTTTGGGGGGAGTTGGGAGGAAATTCAAATAAGTTATTTCATTCCCCTCCCCTTATTCTTTTTAGTTATTTACAGATTAGTTCATTAAATGTGTATCGAAATGCCTTAAAGCCCTTGCTAGAAGGTTCTAGACAATTCTATAGTGTTCTATTAGGTGTGTTTTACTTGGTTACCCTCACTTGCTAAGGTTTATTACAGGACTGCCTTTTAATTATACCCAGTTTGTCCTTTATTTTGTAGGTAATTACAGAATTGCTAGGCACTAAAGTCAATTTTAGCCTTATAGGCTCTATTAAATCTTCAGGAATGCAATTTATTGTTTCCTGTTATAACCTTATTGTTTATCTCAATTTACCTTACCTACTACGGTCTAGCAGTCTTAGGGTTATGAGTTCTTTATCTAGTAACCACCTTTTATAACTGTTTTAAGACTTAGCCAATTTAAGACCCCAAATCCATTTTCAAATTTAGCCAACATTTTAGCAGACCCAAACCTCTTATTTAACACATAGCCCCTTATTAAAACAAGGTAACTACTTAACCAACAGAGATAAGTTCTCAGAAACAACCACTTAATACCACTAAGAAATCATTATAACCACTTCATAATAGAAATAGCCACTTTAACGTACAGACTTTATTCTTTTAGAAATAGCCACATATTTTAGCTTTAGGAAATAACCACAAAATCTTTACAATCATGACCCAAATCACAAAAGCATCCAAAGATTCAGAATGGACTCACAAATGAATCAGATTACAAATATATAGCCAGTTCATGTTATTTGGTACATATAGCCTTAATCGCAAATCAACTTTCAATCAATTAGAACTCAGAAGGAAAGTTTGATAATGGTTGAATACCAATTAACCAAAACATAATTTTAGACAGAACATGATGAACAAACACATAAACAGGCCTATTTACTCATGATTCATACGTAATAAACATTAAGAACCCTAAGAACACTATAACAAATTTAGGCATGTGTAACAAACAGAGGTACATCTTAAGCATGCTGCAGAGATAGGCTCACAAGAATATCAAGAAAACATTTTGAGAATCAAACAGACAAAGAAAATAGGAACAGGGATAGTAAAACTTAGCTTTTTGGGCCTTTCTTTTTCCTTCTCTTTTCTTTCTTTCTTTTTTTCTTTCTTCTTTATTTCTTGTTTCTTTATTTCTTTATTTTCAGATTTCCAAAGTTTTGAAGACTTTTAGTCTTCTGACTGTTGGCCTTCTCCGACGAGGCTTTTTTTTTTTTTGAGTTTTGGTGGGTGTGGGGTGGTCTAGGGCTTGGTTTAGAGGTTTTAGAGTAAGGTTGTTTTTGGGTGCTCGTCGGAGTAGGGTTCCGGCGAGTCTTTTTGTTATATTCGAAGAGTTTTGGTAACATTTGAGACCTGCCACCTAGATGAGGTGAAAGATCTCCTCAAGGCGGTCTTATGGTGTTAATTTCGAAAGCTGGTTCATAGTTTTTTGAGGTCGCCGGCTACCAGAATTTCAAGAAGAAGGGGGGTTTTGTTTAATGGGGGTTTTGTGGTGGTTGCAGGGTTTGGTGGGTAAAGGGTGAGGCATTTGATGGGTGCCTGAGCCGGAGATGGTGGTGGTAACAAGCCTGTCCGGCCAGTCTCTATGGGAGACTAAGGAAGAAGAAGGAGATATAAAAGAGGCGGCTAGGGTTGTATAATGAATGTGAGTATAAGTGTATTGAATGGAAATGGGGATATTTATACTCCCCTCGTCTCATGTAATCCTGGCCTTTGGCTCAACCAAGATCAACGACCAGGATGTTTTCCTTTAAAACGACAGCGTTTGATTAAGTGAGAGGCTGCTTCATGTCCGTTAGATGTTTAAGTTTGAACGGCCAGGATTATTTCAACATACTGCATCATTTAGCTTTTAATGAGACTCAGTGTCATCCGTCTGATCATTCCTTTGAACGGCCCAGATTGGTTGCTTTTACGACGTTGTTTGATTTCCAATTGAACCGCCTCATCTGTTTCGTTGGATTGATTTCATCAACAACTGATTTTGTTTTAACTTAAACGGTGCCGATTGATCACGACCCTGGGCAGACCAGGCTGATCTTTTGGGCGTGATATACTTGGGCTTGTCAAATGTATATATGTTTCATTACATAGCCTAAGTTGTATTGTATTTTTTTTTGTATTTTTTTCTTGTATTTTAATAATTTCTTGTATTTTCTTTTGTATTTCAATTTTCTATTTTAGTATTTGTTTTCAATTGTTATATTTCTTTCGTTTCCTATTTTTCCTGATTTTTTTTGGTCTTTTATAATATTTTTTTCCATTTTCTTTTGTTTTCCGGTATTTTATATTTTTTGTTGATTTTTATGAATTTTGATATTTTTGTGATATTTTCTAATTAATTCCTTTGTAATTTTAATTTCAACTTTATTTTTAAAGACAAACACACAAGTATTTCAGTTAAATCACTCAATTGCACATCAAAACTATTTTTTATATTTATTTTTTAATATTTATATTGGAATTTATTTGCTCAGGGCAAAAATCACGTGCTCACAACTACCCCTCTTTGCTCGGGAACACGAAGAGTTTCAGTGCAAATATGAGTGAGCAGTAATGAGAGATTTTTGCCCACTGGCCGTAAGAAGCATTTTGAAAAACTGTTTGACCGCACCCTGCTTCAAAGGTTGCCTACATATCTTGGGCTAAATAGGAATCAGGTCAGTGTAGTTCGGGAAGGTCTGGTAGTTTGAAACTACCAAGACTTGTTGTTGCTGCTGTTGTTGCTATAATCACTGACTAACTCCTTATTACACCGGGGTAAAATTAAAATAAAGAAGCTATTCTAAGCTATGATCTTATGAATTACAAGAGAATCCTATCTATGACTTGTCTTCTTGTATTGTCTTGCTTTTCCGTATCACATGTTGCTATTTATTTGCATCCTTATTTTTGTGGATTTTGATTATTTCCTACCTTTGATATACTGCTTTCATCAATTCGTGTGACTTCGAAATAAGCTCCTTGCTTCCAGGTCGATACCTGTTTAAAAAAAAACAAAGAAAACTATTTCCCTCTGCCCCAGTGTGAGGCTTTCCATGTGTTATGGTGTTACTTTTGTTAGAAAAACAAATAAAATGCTGAAAAGTATTCCCTTGTTATACAGGTGGGCGCCTGAATAGAAATTAAAATGCTAAAAAGTATTCCCTTGTTATACAGGTGGGCTGAACAGAAATTATAATGGTGAAAAGTATTCCCTTGTTATACAGGTGGGCGCCTGAACAAAAATTAAAATGCAGAAAATATTCCCTCGTTATCCAGGTGGCCGCCTGAACAAAAATTAAATGTAGAAAATATTTCCTCGTTATCCAGGTGGGCGCCTGAACAAAAATTAAAATGCAGAAAATATTCCCTCGTTATCCAGGTGGGCGCCTGATGCATGAAAAAGAAAATGTAAAAAATATTCCCTCGTTATCCAGGTGGGCGCCTAATGCATGAAAATGAATATGCAGAAAATATGCCCTCGTTATCCAGGTGGTCGCCAGATGCATGAAAATGAAAATGTAGAAAAATATTCCCTCGTTATCCAGGCGGGCGCCTGATGCATGCAAATGAAAATGCAGAAAAATATTCCCTCGTTATCCAGGTGGGCGCCTGATGCATGAAAATGAAAATGCAGAAAAATATTCCCTCAGTTTGATAACTGGGGTACAAATTTTTGAAAAGTTAGTACCTCACTTGCTAATGCTTCATCTTTCTCTCATGCTCAACATCTCTGCGGTACCATGTTGAATACCCCGGTGGTACTTATCCTCGAGTCCGGTTTCCCACAAAAGTGTCTATTCTCAGGCATTGGCATTCATTCCAGATTTGCCGAATTTTTGCTTCCGGGAATTGCCTATCAGGACTTATTTTTATTGCTTGAAGGCTAAGGTCCCCATCTTTTGGTAAATCCTGATATCTTCCAAGTTGCCTTAATACCCGGTATGGCGCAAAAGGTTGGATGCTCTTGAGACCCATTATCAGAAAATGCGACCCTTCTGCTAGCATACATATAACTTCGTTGAGGGGCAACCATCCGTATGCCCAATCTATTTGGCTGGCAGTCACTGATCACAAATATGTAATCCAACCTTTTGATCCTTCTGGCAACTTAGCTTCCTTTGTCCTCGCGTAGAATTCTTCAATAGACGTCTTTTTAGACGATCCATATCTTGAGAACTGAGGGTGGCAGAACAAATGCTCTATCATCCACATTTGGAGAAGTAAATTACACCCCTCAAAGAAATCTTGCCCTGTTTTACAAGCTGTGAGAGCACGGAAGATATCGTCCACTATCATTGGTGTCGGTGTCCTATTATCCTGCACAAGGAGAGTACTGGCAATTCCAACGACTCTAATGTCAATATTTCCATCTTTCCTCGGGAATATGATCAACCCCAAAAAGGCTACCATGAAGGCGAATTGTCTGTGTTCCTCCCACTTAGACCGATTCGCTTTGCAGCAGAGTTTGTTTGTTGGATCATTAAATCCCCCAATGTGGCCATATCTGTGGTATATAAAGCTCATAGTGCAGAACCCGTGAACCAAGTCTTGATTGTGAACATTTCTTGCAACCTTTAAGGAGTCGAGAAATCTATGCACTGTAATAGCCCTTGGAGCCACCGGATATTTGTCTTTTAGGGGAACCTCGCCTTTCCCGATGTAGTTAGAAATTTCCTCCAATGTCGGAGTGAGCTCAAAATCTGAGAAGTGAAGCACATTATGTGCGGGATCCCAACAAGCAACTAGAGCCCAAATAATATCACCCCGATGTATGTTCATCAACCCAGTAAGATCTTTTAGATATTTGTTGACCCAATCATGTCCTTATTGGCCTAGATCGTTCCACCATAACTTCAACTCCAAAGGGATTTTGTTCATTAGTACAAAGGGTTCATTTTGTATTGTGCTCATCTTGCGCATTTATTAAAGGCGATTTTATTCAAAAAGGAAAATATTTTTCGAAGACAATTTTTCATTATTTTGAAAGAGAACCTTTCCATATTTCATTTGAAAATTTCAAGGCTATTACTTTAAAAGGAAATGAAATGATTTCAAAGCGGCCATTTTTGCACAAACAGCCTTCCGGCTTCCTTTCGGAACATTCGGCTATTTTTTAAAAATAGCATCACTTTGATATTGAGAACTAAAATTCGACATTTTTTTTGGTTATTTTTTGAAAGAGGTGGTTGGACCCGTCAAGGGTTTCCTACGTATCTCTCCTAGTGGTGAAAATCAAACCAGGGAAGTTCGGTCAAATTATTTTGTGACCAATTATTTAAAAATAAATTTGTTCTACCTATTTTCAAACTTTCGGAAACGTTTCGTCAATATTTCGGTATTTTCTTACTCTAAAATTTTCTTTCTTTTTGTTTTCAGGAATTTAGCCGGTCCGCATAATAATCCAGGACAAATAAATGCAACATATAATACGCTCGGTCTTTGATTTCCGGGTCACAAGTCTTGGATGGATCCAACCTCTGTGTTGAGTCCCCTAAGTCAGATATGATGCAAATAATCGTCCTAAATCTAGGATCAATATCCTGATTTTCATGGTACTAGACTGTGTAACCGAGTGGACAACTCGTATCGAGGAGGGGGCTACGTACCGAGGACCCACGGGGTCGTCCGGCTTTGTAACTTATCCGGCCTCTATTTCTTATTTGGGTATTGACATTAATAGAAAGGGGAGTCTCAACTAGTAAGCACATCCCCGGAGGTAAGAAGAGAAGGGTTTTTGGCACAATTTTTATACACAGTTCACGTAATATCAAAATAGTAAACATGTAGCACATTGATCAAAGCATATAATGAAATCAAATAATATAAAAAGAATAATTTAATCGATCTCAAATTCTTAAACCCTGAACCGAAGTTCTGGGTTGTTTATCCCCAGCAGAGTCGCCAGAGCTATCACACCTCCCTTTTTACTACTTTTTAAGATAAAGTATACCCTGCTATTTACTAATACACCCTAAATGGGGATATGATAATAACAACAGGGAAGGAGTTTTTCCACTTTAAGGACAATCGGAACGGGATTTATTTAGATTTTAGAGTCTCCACTTAGGAACAAAATGGTGTCCCAAGTCAACGGTTTAATACTAAATCCGAGGAAATATGACTATGTTTTAACAGTCCGCGAAACTAGAAATCCGGATAAGGAATTTTGTTAACCCGGGAGAAGGTGTTAGGCACTCCCGAATTCCGTGGTTTTAGCACGGTCGCTCAACTGTTGCATTTGTCCTATCTGATTTCTTTATATGATTTTACAAGTGCCAATGTTCTGTTTTGTTATTTTAACGACTTGCGACGTCGCAAAAACGCATTTCGAGTCACACCGCAACCAGTACGCCTATGACTTTAGCGCATTTCAGCTTCGCCGGGATTTGAGATTTGAGTCACATAAATGTGCACTCGTATTAAGGATGTATATTTTTACTCATGCCTATAACGTCTACTCATTATTATCTTTAGGAAAGACCGTGAAATTCGCTAAACGGTCCTTCCGAGTCTAACATTTTATATTAAAATTCACATGGGGCCCAGTGTATCTTTTCATGTTTCTTTAAATACAAGGCTCATCCCTTATTTTTAGAACTCCAAACTTATCGTATACTATGTTTTGCTATTTCTGTTTTTTCTCCCTAATTAGAACATGGTTTCGTATTCTTTCTAAAAAAGTTATTACAAGGTCCAGGCCAATTATTTACTACTAAGGCCTGGACTTTTGGACTACTTTAACAGTCCACTGTGGGCAAACGGGCCTCTGAATTCCAGTGTATGTTAGTATTCCTACTCGAGGACCCAGATGTAACATTAATCAAGTTTGGACCTGTGTTAATCACCAGGCCCAGAGTAAATAGACAAAATATAGAATAGATTCGTAACATCAATGTAAAATTTAAACAAATGCTCTTCAAAAGACAGAAGAAGCCAGTAAGATTCATATTATTTCAGAAAAGTGTCAAATTACATATCGATCACTGCAAATCTCAAATTCTAATAACTAATTGAACATCTTAAGAACAGAACTTTGGTATTAGTGCTATTATTTCAAATACCTGGGTAGTTATTAGAATGCGAGTTATAAACTTATTTATTGCATAATTTTAAATAAAGGAATACAATATCGAAATACTAACTGGACATGCTTGAATTATTAACAACTACAGAAATCTAGATTATCCTATATGTAAATCATTGTTAGGTGAGACTAGATAGAAAAGCAGTTTGAACTTTATCCACTTATTTCCTTTTTCTGAACTAATCGATCCTGATTAAGAACTTAACTAACAAAAGTAGTAACTTTAATCAAGTCTGGGCCTGTGTTAATCACCAAGCCCAGAGTAAATAGACAAAATATAGAATATATTCATAACATCAATGAAAAATTTAAACAAATGCTCTTCAAAAGACAGAAGAAGCCAGTAAGATTCATATTATTTCAGAAAAGTGTCAAATTACATATCGATCACTGCTAATCTCAAATTCTAATAACTAACTGAACATCTTAAGAACAGAACTTTGGTATTAGTGCTATTATTTTAGATACCTAGGTAGTTATTAGAATGCGAGTTTTAAACTTATTTATTGCATAATTTTAAATAAAGGAAAACAATATCGAAATACTAACTGGACATGCTTGAATTATCAACAACTACAGAACTCTAGATTATCCTATATGGAAATCGTTGTTAAGTGAGACTAGACAGCAAAGCAGTTTGAACTTTATCCATTTATTTCCTTTTTCAGAACTAATCGATCCCGATTCAGAACTTAACTAAAAAAAGTAGTTTATTACCAATTTATATATATTAATTTTATTGATGTATTAACTTTGTATTAGCCTGTTTTAAACTTAGATTAGGTGATAACTATTTCTAACTATATATCACTAGCTACTCTATTTTAATCTATAATCTTCATATAATGGTTAATTATTACAAACGATCCTAATGAATTACAATGATTCTATGAAATAACAATTACAAACTAAAAAGAAAAAAAAACAGAAGCGAATTCATCCAAAGAACTCATGCAGTTTCATTTCTTCAACACAATTTGCGATTACATCTTCGGGAAATAGAACTGTACCTAATTCAAAAGAAAATCTATGAGTCTAGGCTTTGAGGATGAAGAATAGTCAGCAAAATAACAACAACATAATAGCAAAAGCAATGAGATGTATTGTTCATAAAGAACAGCTAACAGAATCTCCAAAGATAGAAATCCAGTAGATCAACAAAATAGAATCAAGGAATTTAAGTAGAAATCCAGATGAATCAACGAACAATAGACTTCTTAATTTCTGAACTAGACCTTAATCCTCAAAATATAATCTTAGGTTGTGACCTTAATTTCTCACCCCAATTTCAGAATATAACTTTCAACCTTTTTTAATTTCAAAATCTGGACCCTTTTTCAAGCTCTATAATGGACTATTTATAGAGTGGTTTTAGGGGGAATTGTGGAAAAATTCAAATAAGTTATTTTCATTCCCCTTCCCTTATTCTTTTTAGTTATTTACAGATTAGTTCATTAAATGTGTATCGAAATGCCTTAAAGCCATTGCTAGAAGGTTCTAGGCAATTCTATAGTGTTCTATTAGGTGTGTGTTACTTGGTTACCCTCACTTGCTAAGGTTTATTACAGGACTGCCTTTTAATTATGCCCAGTTGGTCCTTTATTTTGTAGGTAATTACAGAAATGCTAGGCACTAAAGTCATTTTTAGTCTTATAGGCTCTATTAAATCTTCAGGAATGCCATTTATTGTTTCATGTTGTACCCTTATTGTTTATCTCAATTTACCCGACCTACTAATGTCTGGTAGTCTGGCAGTCTTAGGGTTATGAGTTATTTATCTAGTAACCACTTTTTATAAATGTTTTAAGACAGCAAATTTCAGACCCCAAATCCCTTTTCAAATTTAGCCAACATTTTAGCTGACCCAAACCCCTTATTAAAACAAGGCAACTAATTAACCAACAAAGATATGTTTTTAGAAACAACCACCTACTACCACTAAGAAATCAGTATAACCACTTCATAACAAAAATAGCCACTTTAACGAACAAACTTTATTCTTTCAGAAATAGCCACATGTTTTAGCTTTCAAAAATAACCACAAAATCTTTACAACCATGGCCCAAATCACAAAAGCATCCAAAGATTCAGAATGGACTCACAAATGAATCAGATTACAAATATAGCAAGTTCATGTTATTTTGCATATATAGCCTTAATCGCTAATCAAATTTCAATCAATTATAATTCAGAAGGAAAGTTTGATAATGGTTGAATCCCAATTAATCAAAACTTAATTTTAGACAGAGCATGGTGAACAAACATATAAACATGCCTATTTACTCATGATTCATACGTAATAAACATTAAGAACCCTAAGAACACTATAACAGATTTAGGCATATGTAAGAAATAGAGGTAGATCTTAAGCATGCAGAAGAGATAGGCTCACAAGAATATCAAGAAACATATCAAGAAAACATTTTCAGAATCAAACAGACAAAGAAAATAGGAACAGGGATAGTAAAACTTAGCTTTTTGGGGCTTTCTTTTTTCTTATATTTTATTTTTTTATTTCTTTGTTTCTTATTTATTTCTTCTTTCTTTCTTTCTTTATTTTTAGATTTCCAAAGTTTCGAAGACTTTTAGTCTTCTAATTGTTGGCCTTCTCCGATGAGGCTTTTGTTTTTTTGAGTTTTGGTGGGTGTGGGGTGGTCTAGGGCTTGGTTTAGAGGTTTTGGAGTAAGGTTGTTTTTGGGTGCTCACCGGAGTAAGGTTCCGGAGAGTCTTTTTGTTATATCGAAGAGTTTTGGTAACATTCGGGACCACCCACCTAGATGAGGTGAAAGATCTCCTCAAGGCGACCTTATGGTGTTAATTTCTAAGGCTGGTTCATAGTTTTTGAGGTCGCCGGCTAGAGTTATGGCAATCGGAATTTCAAGAAGAAGAAGGATTTTTGTTTAATGGGGGTTTAGTGGTGGTTGTAGGGTTTGGTGGGTAAAGGCTGAGGCATTTGATGGCTGCCTGAGCCGGAGATGGTGGTGCTAACAGGCCTGTCCGGCCAGTCTCCTTGGGAGACTAAGGAAGAACATGGAGATAGAAAGTGGGCGTCTAGGGTTGTATAACGAATGTAAGTATAAGTGTATTGAACGGAGATGGGGCGATTTTTACTCCCCTCATCTGGTATAATCCTGGCCTTTGGATCAACCAAGATCAACAACTAGGATTTTTTCCTTCAAAATGGCAGCGTTCGATTAAGTGAGAGGCTGCTTCATGTCCGTTAGATGTTTAAGTTTGAACGGCCAAGATTATTTCAACATACTGTGTCGTTTAGCTTTTAATGAGACTTAGTGTCATCCGTTTAATCATTCCTTTGAACGACCCAGATTGGTTCATTTTACGACGTCGTTTGATTTCCAATCGAACTGCCTCATCTGGTTCGTTGGATTGATTTCATTAACGACTGATTTTATTTTAACTTAAACGATGCCGTATGATAACGAGCCTCGGCAGACCAGGCTGTTCTTTTGGGCCTGATATACTTGGGCTTGTCAAATGTATATATGTTTCATTACATAACCCAAGTTGTATTGTTTTTTTTTAGTAATTTTGTCTTGTATTTTAATTATTTCTTGTATTTCTTTTTGTATTTCATTTTTCTCTTTTTATATATGTTTTCAATTGTTATGTTTCTTTTATTTCCTATTTTTCCTGATTTTTCTCGTATTTTATGATATTTTTTGCCATTTTCTTTTATTTTGCGGTATTTTGTATTTTTTGTTGATTTTTCTGAATATTTATATTTTTGTGATATTTTCTAATTGATTCTTTTATAATTTTAATTTCAGCTTTATTTTTAAATACAAACACACAAGTATTTCAATTAAATCACTCAATTGCACATCAAAACTATTTTTGTATTTATTTTTTTATATTTATGTTGGAATTTATTTGCTCAGGGAAAAAATTACGTGCTCACAATGCTGCTGACTGGGTTAAGGGCACGACCATTGTCTGAACCTTCTGATACCAAGTCCATGGGTTGGAACCCATAACAAACTGAAAAAGCACTTCTGTCAGTCAAGAGATGCGTGCGGAGGCTGTAGCAGTGTTGAATGAATGACTTATTTGGAACCTGACCGGGTAACTTTAGAGGTGATCCTGATGTTAGATTCAGAAGAATAGACGGTTCTATTAGTGACACATTTAAAAGAAGCTGGCCGCTTTGACTTTGATTAGCCAACTGAGTGTGGTGGGTGGTGTGATCCTCTTTATTTGTTCCCGTTTACAACCACGAAGCCCATCACTACTCCTGCTCACTACTTGCCCCTTTTTACTTCTTTGACTAGCACCCGACAAAGGAATGATTTTTTCCCAAAGCCGACTTCCTTTATCGAGAAGCTTTTTCTGTTGACGATAAAAACGATGGTCCGGGTTGTCTAAAATAAGCGATAATTTTTCTCATTCCTAATCCTAATAAATACCATGTATAGCGCGTGATCACCCAGATTCCTAATGCATTAATTATCTTATACATATAATAACTTATCGACTTTAGCCCCCTTCCTACTCCAACTAATAGAAAAATGCCTTTGAATGGTCATAGTAGTCGACAAACCAACCAACGTCGACTATAGGCTCGACGACCAGTCCTCCTAGGTTTCCCGAAGGTAATGATGGGGCCTTTTCAGTACTGATGATTCTTGATGCCAAGAAGGAGACCAACAAGGTGAGACAGACAATTGTTCATAGGTTGGTAATAAGCCCGGATATTGAATCTGATACTTCCCCTTGGAGAGGGATTCTCGTGCTAACCTTAGGAAGAAGAACTTGGTTACTCATCTTGCATCAGGTTAGATTAATAGCTTTATGTTGCTCAATGAACGAGCCTTCTATTTGATTCATACTATACTTCTACAAGTCTCTATCATCACGATCACTCTTTCCTACCTGTCCAAAGAAAAAAGAACCTCCTCTAGTTCAAGGCCGAAATCCTCAAACCAATAAAAATCTGATTTCTAGTTCACTATTCTTATGATAAGAAGTTATGTCTCATTCATGTGATGAGAGAGCTCAAATGAAAATTAGAAAATTTTACATATATAGTATATTTTGTGCCCCATATAATTTAGACTTATTAAACTAAGCAAGCGCGGAAGCTATGACCCCCCCCCCCAATTGAACAAAGGGGATCCGTAGGGCGGGCTCACTTATATACTAGATAGGTGACACAGAATTATGTTGCTAGTTTTGTTCCCTTAGTAAAGATAAAGAATGAATCAATAGCAATATTTGTACAGAACAGAAGAGGAAGAAAAATGTCGGTTCTTCGTTCCATCCTTGACCTATGATAAGATCAATAGCTTAATCTACTACTAGACTACCTGGAATACTTAATTAAACCTTTACTCGAAAAAGGAAAATGGATTTTCTTATTAAATATTCTTTTCTTAGATTAAGATATCATCAGACCTGTATGTTTAAGAAGGTATTCATTGATTTTCTGATTCCATCTTTTTGCTCTTCGCTTAGCTACACCGGCTTATGGATGCCAATGTCCTTTATGGATCTAGGAGCTCATACGAATAATGGCTAGCAGAATTTCACATTCAATCCGAGTTGCCTTAGTTGGTTTTAGAAGGTAATGCACTCAAGACTCTATATAGTGGTTTATGCCCTTTATTTGGCTTCAACAAGAATTAGAATATCTTATTTAACTTTAGGGGAAATAGAGGAATAGAAGCTACCATACTAGGGTGATGATCTATTATCTCTCGACCCATCTCCTTGTCTAGCAACCAAGAATAAGAGCGCTTCAACACTACAACCTTTTGAACTGCTGATGAATCCATGTGCAGGCAAGAGAGAACCAAGCAAACTGAAATATCTTAGTAGCCAGAGGAAAATAAAGCAAAAGCCATTCCCGTAGTAGCGGCCAGCAAAATGGGAGATTCCTAAATCGTAAAAATGGGGTTGTGGGAGAGCAATACAAGCATTGTGCAACTAGGCGAATCAGCCCGAATGCTGCACACTAGATAGTGCTAGTCCAGTAGCCGAAAACATCAATAGCTTAGGCTCTAATAGTGTGCTTGTTGAAAAATGAGCCAGCAACTCATAGGCAATGGATTAGTTAAGGGAACCCACCAGAGCCGTAGCAAAAGCGAGTCTTCATAGGGAAATTGTCACTACTTATAGACCCAAACATAAGTGATCTATTCATAACCAGGATGAAGATTGGGTGAAACTTAGTGGAGATCCAATTGACCGATGTTGAAGAATTAGTGGGTGAGTTGTGGTTAGGGGTGAAATGCTAACCAAAATCGGATATAGATGGTTCTTCTCAATATGCATTGAGGCATATCAGTTGGCTGGACATATAGGGGTAAAGCGCGGCTTCGGTGCCGGCCGCGAGAGCGGTACCAAAGCAAGGCAAACTCTAAATACTACATATGACCTCAAAATAAGAGGGGGCAAGGTCGGTTAGTGGGACGATTGGGGATAATCTTCATCGTCGAGAGGGAAAGAGCCCAGATCACCAGCTAAGGACCCTAAATGGCCACTTTGTGATAAAGTAGGTAAGGGTGCAGAGACAACCAAGAGGTTTGCCTAGTAGCAGCAACCCTTGAAAAAGTGCGTAATAGCTTACTGATCGAGCTCTCTTGCGCCTAAGATGAATGGGGCTAAGTGGTCCTGCTGAACCTGTGGGATGTCAAAATACAGCCGCGGGGATATATTAATTCCGTGTCCACTCTTTCTAGTATTTTCCGAAAAATAGCAATTAGGAAAAGAGAATATATATCAAAGAAAGGTCTAACTGTTGGAATAATTTTTTCAATTACTTTTTGATACATTTCAGTAATTCTCATTAGTGAATTAGGTGATAGTGCGGACAGTGAGGGATTCGAACCCTCGGTAAACAAAAGCCTACATAGCTATTGAAATGCTACGCCTTAAACCACTCGGCCATCTCTCATACATAATGAATAGTGAATCAGTCATAAACAATTATTGATTCGATAGGTACGACCAATCTATTACAACTACAAATATAGAAAGTTTAACATTCCATTGCCTTGAGTGAAATGGTGGGAATCCTTGTTTGATTTGTTTGACTATCCCCCTTCCTTGGATTATTATTGGGACGAATATATCAAAAGCTCAGTGTGAAATTTGAATGAGATATATCTTTCTTTTTTCAAATTGAAAATTGGAGTAATTGAGGTTACACAAAATCTCTGCCAGAAAAGGAAAAAGTTTAATCTGGAAAAGTATTCTCTAAGGGTAATGTAATTGAGTGAAATTCATTTTGTATCGTACAAGAAAGGAATTCTATTGGTGTGTGTACTCTCGATAAAGGGAAATAAGGTAATTTATTCCATTAAATACATGGATCGGGTTAAAAAGCCAGATCTAGTCTCTCTTGGAATCCTGAATATGCCAATAAATAATTTATTGTAATAATCCACATATGTTTCTCTCCCATCAATCGGTACTAGTTGAAGTAATGAAAAATCCCCTATTTGTTTAATGAGAAATGCGAAAAAAAAAGAAAAAAAGATCCCCCGTTATGAATGAAATAATGCTCCTTTTCCCCCTTTACACTGACAATGAAAAGATGAATTGATATATTTATCAAATCCATCGGGACTGACGGGACTCGAACCCGCAAATTTTGCCTTGACAGGGCGCTGCTCTAACCGATTGAACTACAATCCTAGAAAAGTTTGGTGTACAACCTAAAATCAATTTAGATTCGTTGTGTTGTAACAGAGACACGAATGATATACTTAATTATTACTATTATCTAATTATATATCATTATTATTAAAATAAAATATTGTAGACTCATAGTGGGCTAATTCATGAATTGAATCAAATGGGGCCTTTTAATTTAAATAATTCGAACTTAATTAAAACAAAGAGTCACGCTCTTTAAAAGCCCTATAAGAAAAGGAAATTAAAGGGGCTTAATTCATCGCTTCCAATCTGATAAAGGGTGTTTTTCTTTTCCACGAAAGTCCATCCCAATAATTGTTGCATAAGATATAAATATCAATATAAGAAAAAGGTAACCGCCTGGAGAGTCCTTTTTTAATTTTGAAGTGGAATGTTATATATCATAATAAGTAGTCGATTAGGATAAAAACTATCTCACTACAGAGTATACTCTTTCTCATCTTTCATTATTCATACTTTATGTCATGGGACATAGATATTCCAGATTCCCCTTCTTCTATGAATCGCCAAAGTCTTCCTTCTTCTCCATTGTTTACAATCAAATCCAAAAAATGAGAAATTAATCAAAATGGACCTGAATTGAATCATGACTATATAACGTATTCTGATATTAAGAGATTTAATATTGATTTAATTTGTGGGAGCGGACCTTTGATTTCCTTTGACCACGTAAGAATTCGTTGTCCGATTGAATTTTCTTTTTCCTGGATTCTCTATAGGAATCCATCGCCATTCCTTTCCTCCGCCGATAAAGGTTCATCCCAAGTCACAAGAGCAATCTTTTTTTTTCTTAAGTTAAATTTATGAAAAACCAAAATGTCGATAATGTTAGAAGACGACCTATGACATCTGATGGTCAGATTCTGTAGGTCGGTATATCTTTGAAAGCGTAGACAGAGAAAATAAACAGACTCCTCGAGGGCTACTTAAACCACTTTAGTGCAAACGATAAGGACTTACGTTGTTGGATATTTCTTAGGCCTACTATAACTTAACAACCAAAAAGGTCTGTGTCGAACTTCATCCCTTTCGAGTTGGCCACAAGGTAACAGCCTCTGATGCCCTATACCACTGCAGTAGGAGGGGCCTTACACATCAGCCTAGTTTTCCAAGAGGTGGCAGGAGCGCAACGACCTTAGCCCAAACCTACTGAAACAACCTAAAGGCTTGGCCCGGTCTAAAAGAACTCCTTGAAGAAAAGCGAATAGGAAAGGTAGCCTATAGACTCAAGCAACTTGCTTGGTGAAAATAAACCCCATATTCGATGTGAGATAGTGGACTTTGATTAGACCAGACTGATCCTGACAGGAACATGCCCATGAGGGCACTACCAGATATTGTAGATAAACCTACTAATGAAGAAGTTGAGTATATCATAACTGACTGCACCGTGGGCTAGCCCATAGACCTACTACACGAGTGGAAAACTACTTAGTCAAGTAGAAAGGAACAAGTTCATACGACACCATCACTATATCTTCAAATATTCTTTATCTCTCTTCTATGGTAAGCGGGGATGATATGCAGCATGGTATACCTGATCATTTAGTCAACAATACAAACGTAAGTCAACATAGCTCCATGTATATGTTCTTTAGAGCTAGAACCAGTCAATAGATTGAAATGAAATAATGGTAAGACTAAGGTGACGAACATCGCTCAAGAGTGTCTATACAAATCCACTATCTACTTCACTAAAAGTGGCACCCTTTGCTTGAATGGTACTTCATTCTAAAAGAATGACTCTTTTGAAGTTATATGAACTTTCTAAAAAACAAAAATGCCACGCAAAGCGTGTCACGAGATATATCGCTCTCAAAGTTGTTACGGTAAGTCCAATACACTAGCTAGCTAGTGTGGTGGTGAACACGCTGGTGCTCTAAGATAACCTATTAACCTTGTAGACGGAGGAAATATAGAAAGTGTGTCGTCCTTGATTCAAAAGATTCTAAAATCAACAGCACCAGTATATTATTTTACTTTGCCTACCTCACCCATGACTTTCCGGACCGACTAACTCGAATTGGCCTTCGCAAGTTAACTACATATGGGGAGTAGAGCATGTAGCAAAATCGAGCAATGGATCTTAGAAGAATTCCACTTTGAAACATGACACTTTCTATTTCTATGCTGGAATTTGAGTTGTCTGCCTTCCTCTTTCAATTGAAACACTCGATGTAGATAGCTTCGCTGGACCCCACTTCTGCCTCTATCAGGAAGCGACAACCCCCCCTCTATACGCACAACATAGAGGAGCTTCTCCAGCATCCGCATTACAACTAAGAGAAATGCTCTCCAGAGTGATATATAATGCTAAAACGAGACTGAGATATTGACAGGGATTTCCTTTGGATGTCTCGAAGTGACAAATGCATTCATATGTGTGCTGCTAATTCCCATATTCTTTCTAGTCTCGTTTGGTTACGAGAGCCTCCCATTCCTAGTTCATAACTCGTCTTTTGAATGTCGTCGTCCTGGATTTTCATTCCGCATGTCGAGGAAAGTACCTCACCCTCACCTTTCTATATTTATTATTATATAGAATTTCCCCGGTTCTCTATAAAACACAATGAAAAGCACGGGTGGAAGCACAAACAAAAGGAGAGGTAAAAAGTAGAAAAGAAAGGGGGGGGAAGAAGTCTAGTGCTAGTTCTTAATAAGACTTCTTTATCTCACTTTCATTTTTGAGTGGTTTCTTTGTTCTCTTATTTGGATTGAAAGAAAGAAAAAACTTCCCTATCTTTCTCTTCTTTATTTTTGTTTTATCCCTTTGACAAATTTCAGCTATGACCAATGCCCCACTAGCTAAATAGGCATAAAAAAATGCTACCTGAAGAAAATGCAAGGTGCACCTTGACTTGAACTCGACGAATTGCGTTTTGCCAGAGAAATTTTTTTAGAAAGATTCTTCATTTGTAATTTAGAAATAGAAAGAATATAGATAAAGGCGCATATGCGGGAAGGGACCCCCACTACTTCTTCATTCAGGGGGGAGGGGGCACCACTAAAAAATATGTCTATTGCAATAGCAGGTAAACCGGTTGCAAATGATAGGATAATCGTTGCCATAGATTTATCTGAACGTTTCAGCAACCGTGACATCCGCTCGCATGCCAATAGATCTACAGCAACGGTTTTGGCAACGGTTAACAGAACCGTGGCTACCGATAAAGCAATCGCAATGGTTTTTCTTCTGCCTGAATCAATGAGTATTCAATTCAATTGCAACGGTTAAAAACAGTTACCGTATAGTTTATGCAACGATTGTAAACCATTACCATATTATTTACTACAATGGTGGGAAATTGTTACAATATAGTGTATTACAACGGTTATGTAGGCTATTGCAACGCTTGTTTACAGCTATTGTAACGGTTTTATTGCGCTACCGTAATAGTTTAGTTTCTACTGCATCATTTTGTCAGATTTTATGGAACGATTTGCCAGACCTATCGGAACAGTTCAGAATGTCTATGGCAACGACATTTGTGCTTATTGCAACAGTTCTATTAGGTTATTTTAAACGTTTAATTTACATTACCACTTGGAAATAATTATAATAATAACCTGGAAATTATATAAATAAAAAGATAAAACACTTCATAATCTTTTATATCCAATAAGCTAATAACGATAATAGCAAATTGTTTAACCCTTACATAAGTTTTAAAGTTCAACACTTCAAAAGTTAAAGTTTCAAAGGATATAACAAAAGACTCCAAGAATATCGACAACAACTCAAAGTTCTTTCTTAATTAAGGTCTATATCTTCACTATCTCCATCTTCCCTTTCTTCAGTTTCTCCACCTTCTCCACCTTCCCTTTCTTCTGTTGCTTCACCTACAAAAGATAATAAATAAAGTCATTAAATAAGAATGTGCATTGTCAGCAAACTGTAATCACAATGATTATTCCATTGTTACTACATTATTAACAAAGCCACGTCAAGCTAAGCATCTGGAATAATAATAATATAAAAGCTTCAGCGCCATATGCTTTTAAACCAAAAATTGAACTTGACACAAAACACAATAAGTTTTCAAGCCATCTTATTTAGTTTTTAGTGTTTTTGAATACCTAACTGTACAAGTAAATAAAGATGCAAAGAGACTGAAAAATATTGTAGTCACAAGTTTTAGACCCCATTGAATTTATCAAGAGGAGGACAATTTCTAAAATCGTGGAAGTCTGTTGTCTTGACAAGATGCTAAAATATTGGAAGCAACACTGACTGAAGAACATAGAGACTCAATCATTCATGCTGCACATTTTCTTTAACTGTAACTTTGTAACTAGAGAATGGCTTTGTTGCATCTTCCCTTTCATTCTTTTAATTGTATAACTTTTAACCATTCTAGTCTTGGATTTTACAAGACAATGCCATATGGATAAGAGCACACGAACAAAAATTGGGAGATAGGGGGTAAACGAAAAATCCTTCTGCCAAGGCCAATGCTGACTTTTGGGAAGTCGATCCCAATATGTTTGTGCATGAATTAGTTCTTTAACAAGAACTCGAATAAGATAGATTAGAATAAAGTAGAAGCTCTATTGAATGATAACCATGTCGAGCAGCAATTTGCATCAAGTTCTACTAGGGAAGTTACAAACACAAACGATACGTGCGAACATGCAAGTGTCCCTCGAACTTGGATTCGGAAAAATGATCTCCTAATCGGAGAACTATCTTGTCTCTTGACTTTTAAAGAATCAAATAGCACTAACACTAACTATAGTCCCTCAAAATTAACACACCAGACACATGATTCCTCTAAGTGCTGAGAAGGCCAAGTTAGTTTATAATTTTAAGTATCAGTTACTACTTTGTTCTTTTCAGAAAGAGGACACACCCCATTACAATTCAGCATATAACTGAACATTCCCTTACAATGGCCAGCAGAAGAAGAAAACAAATAAAACCAGCAGTAGTATAAAATGAAACAGTAAAACAACAATTCTACTAGCAATCCAACAAAAGAAACAATAGTATACTACTAGCAATTCTACTTTATAACAACACTCTAAGTGCCATTTTTGAAGTTTTTTCCCTTTTGGATCAACCTAACAAACCAAGTGGGATTTTTAACAAACAAAGTGGGATCCCACTTAGGTGTTCTCTAAACAAATTAACTAGCAATATCCAAAAGTTTCTTCTTTCTTTTATTTTTAATGACGTAAGAAGATAATGACTTGCGCCAAAACTATGTCACCATTATCTGAATTTTTTATTCTGCATAGTCCGTTAGTTTTCGAAAGGGCTAAAAGCTTGCTCCTCCTTTCTGGAATCAATAATTCATAATTTCTCTTTGTTTCTTGTATTTTTAATGACATAAGAAGACAATGACTTGCTCCAAAACTGTCACCATTATCTGAATTTATTATTCTGCATAGTTCGTTAGTTTCCTAAAGGGCTAAAACTTGCTTCTCCTTTCTGGAATCAATAATTTGTTGTTGTTTCATGGGCTGGAACTATGGAATTCTAAATACTCCACAAGCTGATGACATTATTTTTTTTTTCCTAGTTATCAAATGTGTAAGTTCTCCCTGCAGAAATAACACAAGATACTTGCAAAGAAGATTAAACAGATTAATTCTTCTATTGATGGCATTTCTGCCCAATTGAGGTCAAAAGACACTGAAGATGGAGCTACTGGGAACCCAGGCGATGTTGAATCCCTAGATTAAGAGTCCTGACTCGGACAAGTGAAGTTATCGACTCTTCATTTTAGATGATAGAGCATATTTGGAGTATTCTTGATTGCAGTTTTAGTGTAGTTGATCTTCGCTATGAGATGATATTTAAAAAATGAGGAATAAAATTACAATGTCTATTTTTTATATGAATGTGGTGCAAGCTTCAAATGCTAATTTACATGCTTATAATCCTTTTTATCACATTGTCCATACCTCTCTTATGCCTATATATACATTTGGTTGACTGTACATTGGTATAATATCTTCTGGAGTTATCTTCTTGTGCGGGCTTTTTGCAACTACCTTTGTGATTTGTTGCATAGAAATTCATTAACAATGAATACATCTGCTAGTAGTATAAAATTCCACTTTGTTTGTTAAAACAAGTTAAACTTGAGTTTTAAAGCAACATATACAACATAAATGAATCATACTTTGTTCAACAAACACATGCTAACAGATTTCACTTTTACCACTAATACTTAAGACAATCATACTTAAGGAAGAACTCTTCTTTAAACAAATGATAAAGAACCACAATACATGGCTTCTACTTGGTCTTTGAATATGGGCAAATAAATACATATGTTCAGCAGTTCACAATGAGTTTCACCAAGCAAGCAACGATAACTTGCTAACAATATCACTTTTGATATTGATATAACATCACTTTAGAGAGAATAGTGGCAGAAAAGCAACAGAAGGAGAAGAAGAAGAAGGAGGAGGAGGAGGACGAGAAGAAGAGTATGTACTAACCATGATTATTACTCCCAGTAGATAGACGATTGATTATTTGCACCGCAGCTTGTTGTGCCGAGGAAGCATCTCTAGGTGAATGAGCATTGAAAGCTAGCATGCTGGGATCAACCCGTAAGTTTGGATTCCGACGCTTAAGTTGCGAAATAATGTTAACTGCAAATTGTAGTTCCATGGCATCTTTTTGTGCATTGAACTTTTCCCTGCATTCTTTGTTGCATCCTTTCTTACATTTTCACCATTTTTTGTTGCAGCATCTTATTAGTAGAACTTGAAGAGGTTCCAATATCTCCCACTCTTCTTTTTAAGGAAGTCTTGGTAACCCCACGTCCGTACAATCTTAGGCGTCCTGGATGCTCAGGTCCCATGACGGACACAAATGCGTGAACTGGTTGACTACCATCTTCAGTTTCTTGTGTTGATTGTATCCTATCCATCTCAGCCTACAATACCAAATTGAGTCAATTTTAAATTAGAAAGTATATAAAATTGAGTCAATAACTAATAACAGACAAATAATATTAACAAACTTTAAATTAGTAACTCGTACAATTTTATTAAGAGTATCCGCATACGAGGCCTTGTATACTCGATCGAGCTTTCTTTTTCTGCTAGCCACAAATATATCCTTACTTGATAGAGGTTCAGAAGTTTCTTTCTTTTTCTCCTGGTTACATACAAAGTGGTATAAAATAGTTCAGATTATGCCTAGTAATTTCATATTTAAATAATAATAAGAAAAAACATATCAAACCTCGCATATTCTAGCCAAAATTGTTTTTCCAGCAGTGTGTGGATATATCAACTTTTGGCTATTGGCTTTGTTGGCTTCTTTCATTTTCTGCAACAAAAAAGAAACATTAACAATGAATACATCTACTACATGGAACAAGGCTAGTTAAGCAAATCATGGAACAATATTCAGTTTTACCATGTAGGTATCATAGTTTCAATATCTAGGAAGTTCCCTAAATTGAGAATCCGGAATATGAACCGACCTATTCTCCATTTGAATATCGTCGTTCTCATAGGGTTCAAAATGGTCTTTATATAACTTGTTTTTATACTTTCTTCAAGAATTTGAAATTGAGTCAAGAACCAACTTTTTTGCACCTTCATGAATGTCATAATTTTCCTACAAATTTAGAGTAATTAGGTTGGAGTAAACAATATGAAATGCCCACTCACACCTATTGTCACGACCCAAAATCCAGTCGTGATGGCGCCCAACAATCAAGCTAGGCCAGCCAGACCCACAATTACTGATTTCATCTAATACCAGTCCCAAATGGACAACCCAAGAAGAATATATGAGTTTAATAACTCCAATAATAATAATAATGAACGAAATACTGACACTCCCAAAGATCTGGAGTCACAAGTCTAGAGCCTCTAGCAAAACCCAACAGGAATAGAGAGTACTGTATAGAAATACTCAAATCCGAATACAAAATACAAATAACAACTGGAAAGGAGAGGAGAAGCTAGGTTATGCAAACGTAGGCGACTACCTCGAGCAACTCGATATGACACCGCAACCGCTGGAAATGCCGTCTCATCGCTCCACGAGTACCTTAGTCCGCAGACAAAAGGTGCGAGGAGTAGGGTGAGTACTAAGTACTCGATGAGTAATAAATATATACAAGTAGCTGAAAATAAGAAATCCACGAGAATACCACATAATGAAGCTAAACTACGGTTCGAATCTCCTACGAACTAGCATCAACAATACAATACGGCTACCACAGAGTAATTCAAGCAGATAAAGATGCAATGTAATGCACATAACCGCTACGGCGTATAGCCCGATCCAATTTAACATCGACGGCGCTCACCGGGGGTGTGTACGGACTCCGAGGGGCTCCAACAACCCAAGCGCAATACTCGCTGCGGCGTGCGGCCCGATCCTCATATCAACCATCTGCGGCGTGCAGCCCGATCCCATGCTCGGTCCACGATAAGCAAATAAGTCACAAAACGAGTTCATTTTTCTTACTTCCGGTTCCGGTTCATAATTTATGAAAAATACTTTAACTTTATTAAATTTGTAAAAAGCCGGTGACTTAGCATTTCAAAAAGGTGATTTCAATTTCCAGGACTGAGATCAGTGATTTAAGCAATTATAGCTATCACATAAATATTGTCCTCTAAGGACGCTACGGATCGGCACAAGGCCCCAAACAAGGCTTACATCCCACAATTATATCAAATACAGTGTATTTCCAACACTAATAACATATTATTCATTTCCGGGATGGACCAAGTCTCAATCCCCAGTCACAATCAATCCCGCACCTGCCACGGTGTGTGAGCCACGCCCTACTAGCGTCACAATGTGCTAAGCCGGGGTTTCGAACCCTCAGGCTACCATATACACAAACTACTCACCTCTAGCCGGTCGTAGACTCGTCCGCGATGCCTTTTCCTTTGAATTTGGCTCTCTTGTGCGTAGAATCTAGTCAAACCACAATAATTATATCAAATACGGGTCAAAGAATCATAACCCATTTCAATTTACATGAAATTCGCATAAATACACTAAGTTGGTAAAACCCGACCCCGGGCCCACCGCTCAGAAAATTCCGAAATTAGTACCAACGCGACCCTCGTTTCGCCACGAGTCTGTGCATATAAAATTAATTGAAATCGGAGTTCAAATGGCCTTCCAAATCCAAAAATCCCGTTTTCAATACTTAGGCCATAAGTCTTCAAAATTCTACCCAAATTCATGAAGATTGATGTTAATTCTACCATAAAATGATGTTTTTGAGTCAAGAATCTTACCTCCGACGAATACCCGATGACTTCTCAGGTGATTTCCTCGAGTTTTCTTCTCTCTAGGGCTCAAAATTATGTTTTGGGGGTGTAAACCCGTAAGCCCTCTGTTATGTGATTTTATTCACTGCCAAAACAATTTGCTCTTTGCGTTCGCGTGAGCTCCCACGCGTTCGCGATGCTCATTTTCCAGTTACTCTTCGCGAACGTGACGCCTACCATGCGTTTGCGATGCTCAACTTGGCTTACCCTACGCGAACTCAAACTCCTCCATGCGTTCGCGATGAACAAGATTCCCAGCCGCCTATTTTCCTTCTACGCGTTCGCGATACACCTCCCGCGAACGCGAAGCACACTCCCACGAACCTATGCGAACGCGACCCCAGGAATGCGATTGCGATGCTCAACACCCCTGGCCTATGCGAACGCGACACCCCGACCGCGAATGCGATGCATTGATTCGCCTGACCTTCGCGAACGCGAAGGCTTAAATGCCTGGACAGAACCTGCAGTTTTTCTGCAGATTTTTGCCAAGTCCAAATGCCCGGTTGATGGTCCGAAACCATCACGAGGTCCCCGGGACCCCAACGAAAACCACCAACATACTCCAAAACATGATACGGACATGGTCCAATCATAAAAACACCATACTAAACTTCAAAATCACCATTTACTCACGAATTCAAGCCTAAGTTTCTTCAAAACTTTCAAAACTAACATTCAATCCAAAACCCAATCAAACGATATCCGAATGACCTGAATATTTGCAGACATATCCAAAATCCCATAACGAAGCTACAGAAATTGTCGGAATTCCATTGCGACCCCCGGATCAAAATATCACCTACCATCTGGTTTTCGCCAAAAATTAACCTTCGCCAATTCAAGCCTAAAACTACATCGGACCTCCGAATTCAATTCCGATTGCTCTCCTAAGTCATAAATGATCCCTCGGAACTAGTCGAATCATCAGAATCCGGTTCCGAGCACTCTAACTCAATAGTCAACTCTTGGTTGACTTTCCATATTCAAGCTTCCTTCAAGCATGCTATTTGCTTCATTTTCAATCCAAATCACTCCTAACTCACCTGATATACTCTAATACTGTTATAAAAGCATAAGATATGTAAATTCAAGGTAACAGGGTGGTAATTCCGGTAACGACAGGCCGGGTCGTTACATTCTCCCCAACTTAAACAAACGCTCGTCCGCGAGCGGGTTAAGAAACATACCTGGAGTATCAAATAAGTGTGGATATCTGCTCCGCATCTCCTGCTCGGTCTCCCAAGTTGCTTCCTCCACGGGACGACCTCTCCACTGCACTTTCACTGAAGCTATATCCTTGGATCTCATCTTACGAACCTGTCGACCCAAAATGGCTATTGGTTCCACATCATAAGTCAAATCCTCATCTAGCTGTATCGTGCTGAAATCTAACACATGAGATGGGTCTCCGACATACTTCCGGAGCATAGATACATGGAACACCGGGTGAACTCCTGACAAACTGGGTGGCAAAGCAAGCATATAAGCCACCCCCCAAACTTTCCTAAGCACCTCAAAAGGTCCAATAAACCTTGGGCTCAACTTCCCTTTCTTCCCAAACCTCATAACACCCTTCATAGGCGAAACCTTCAGCAACACCTTCTCACCTACTGAATAAGACACATCTCGGACCTTCCGGTCTGCATAACTCTTCTGACGCGACTGAGCTGCGTGAAGTCTCTCCTGAATAACCTTCACCTTGTCTAAGGCATCTTGGACTAACTCTGTCCCCAACAACCTAGCCTCACCGGGCTCGAACCAACCAACTGGAGACCTACACAGCTTCATACGGTGCCATCTGAATGCTGGACTGATAGCTATTATTATAAGCAAACTCCGGCAAAGGCAAATAATCAGCCCACGAACCACCGAAATCAATGACACAAGCACGCAACATGTCCTCCAATATCTGAATAGTACGCTCAGACTGCCCATCCGTCTGTGGATGAAATGCTGTGCTCAGCTCCACTCGTGAACCCAACTCTCGCTGAAATGTCCTCCAGAACTGAGAAGTGAACTGGGTACCTCTGTTTGATATAATAGAAATGGGAACTCCATGCAATCTCACTATCTCACGTATGAATATCTCTGCCAACCGCTCTGAAGAATAAGTAGTACACATTGGGATGAAGTGACCTGACTTGGTCAACCTATCCACCACCACCCAAATTGAATCGAACTTCCTCGCTGTCCGAGGGAGTCCACTAACAAAGTCCGTAGTGATCCTTTCCCACTTCCACTCGGGAATATCAATATGCTAAAATATGCCACTGGGCCTCTAATGCTCATACTTGAACCTGCTGACAATTTAGACACCGAGCCACATGGCTCACAATATCTTTCTTCATATTTCTCCACCAGTAATGCTGCTTCAAATCCTGGTACATCTTCGCGTCTCCTGGATGAATAGAATACCGCGAGCTGTGAGCCTCCTCTAATATCAATTCACGAAGGACGTCAACATTGGGCACGCATATCCGCCCCTGCATCCGCAATACACCATCACTATCAATAGTGACATCTCTGGCATCATCATGCTGAACTCTGTCCTTAAGGACAAGTAAGTGTGGATCATCATACCGGCGCTCTCGAATACGATCATATAAAGAAGAACGAGCTACTACACAAGCCATCACCCGACCGGGCTCAGAAATATCCAGCCTCACCATCTGATTAGCTAACGCCTGAACATCAACTGCTAGGGGTCTCTCCCCAACTGGAATATACGCCAAACTGCCCATACTAATAGCCTTCCGACTCAATTCATCAACCACTACATTGGCTTTCCCGGGATGATACAAAATAGTAATATCATAGTCTTTAAGCAACTCAAGCCATCTCCGCTGCCTCAAATTTAGATCTTTCTGCTTAAACAAATGCTGAAGGCTGCGGTGGTCCGTATATACATCACAAGATACACCATATAGGTAATGCCTCCAAATCATCAAGGCATGAACAATAGCAGCTAACTCCAAATCATGAACAGGGTAGTTCTTCTCGTGGGGCTTTAGCTGACGAGAAGCATATGCATTAACTCCACCCTCCTACATCAACACACCACCGAGTCCAACTCTAGAAGCATCACAATACACCGTATATGACCCTGAAGCTGATGGTAACACAAGTACTGGAGCGGTGGTCAAAGCCTCCTTGAGCTTCTGGAAGCTCTCCTCACATTCATCAGACCACCAAATGGCGCATTCTTCTGTGTCAGTTTAGTCAACGGTGAAGCAATAGATGAGAAACCCTAAACAAACCGGCGATAATAGCCTGCCAAGCCGAGAAACTCCGAATCTCTGTAGCTGAGGAAGGTCTGGGCCAATTCTGCACTGCCTCAACCTTCTGTGGATCAACCCGAATACCATCACTGGACACTACATGTCCCAGAAAACCCACAGTATCAAGCCAGAACTCACACTTAGTGAATTTTGCATAGAGTTTCTCTTCTCTCAACCTCTGCAATACCACCCTCAAATGCTGTGCATGTTGCTCCTGGCTGCGTGAATAGACCAGAATATCATCAATAAACACAATCACAAAAGAATCAAGGTACGGTCGAAATACACTATTCATCAAGTGCATGAATGCAGCTGGGGCATTAGTCAACCCGAAAGACATCACCGGGAACTCGTAGTGCCCATATCGCGTCCTGAACGCTATCTTCATAATATCTGAGTCCCTGATCTTCAACTAATGATAGCCCGATCGAAGATCAATCTTAGAAAATACACTAGCTCCCTGGAGCTGATCAAATAGGTCCTCAATACGAGGTAATGGGTACTTATTCTTCATCGTTACCTTGTTCAGCTGCCCGTAATCAATGCACATTCTCATTGTGCCATCTTTCTTCTTCACGAATAACACCGGTGCACCCCAAGGTGACACACTCGGACGAATGAAACCCTTATCTAAGAGTTCCTGAAGCTGTTCTTTCAATTCCTTTAACTCCGCTGGTGCCATGCGATAGGGAGGAATAAAAATGGGCTGAGTGCCCGGCACCAAGTCAATACCAAAATCGATATCTCTGTCAGGCGGCATGCCCGGCAGGTCTGCTGGAAATACATCCGGAAACTCCCTCACAATGGGGACCGAATCAAGACTGGGTGTCTCGGCCTCGACATTTCTAATGAAGGCCAAATAAGATAAACAACCCTTGCCAATCATTCGTTGGGCCTTTATATAAGAAATCACCCTGTCGGACACATAATCGGTCAAGCCACGCCACTCGATCCTCGGATTACCTGGAATAGCTAGTGTGACTGTCTTGGCATGACAGTCCAAGAATCGCATGGTAAGGAGATAGCCAATCCATGCCTAGAATTACATCGAAATCTACCATGCCCAGTAGTAATAAATCAACTCGGGTCTCCAGACCCCCAATAGTAATAATACAGGATCGATATACCTGATCCACAACAACAGTATCCCCCACTGGGGTAGACACATGTACGAGCAAAGCAAGAATACCACGGGTCATACCCAAATAATGTGCAAAATAAGTAGAGACATAAGAATAGGTGGATCCGGGATCAAATAAGACAGAAGCATCCCTGTGGCAGAGTGAGATAATACCTGAAATGACTGCATCTGAAGCACTAGCATCCTTCCTATCCGAAAGAGCATAGAAACGAGCATGGCCTCCACCAGTACGATCCTCACCCCTAGGGCGACCTTTGGATACCTAGACACCAGTCCTAGCCGACTGTGTTGGCGCCGAAGAAATAGGAGTAGAAGACGAGGGCTGATCCCTCTGCTGAGACCGCTTACAAAGCCATTGAGGACACTCTCTTCTGATATGGCCCAAATCACCGCACTCAAAACAACGGCCTGAAGATGGAAGAAGGGGTTGCTGAGGACCCCTCGCTACAGATGAACCCTGTGCTGAGGAAACAGGAGCAGAGCTCTGAGCTGGAAGAGCACTCAGTGTAGGCTGACTCTGCTGACGGCTCTGCTGACCCTGATAACACTGATGGCCATGATGGCCACGATCTGATGAAACCCCACTGGACTCTGCTCGTCCATACTGATGAGACCTGAAAGAGCGACCCCTGCTATGCCGAGGTTAGCCCCTAGAAGGAGCACCATTGTATCTGCCAGTACCACGAGGCCTCTTAGCCTCTCTCTCCTCCTGCTCTCTATGGCGATCTGTCTCAATGTGACGGGCAGCATCAACCACCTCCTCAAATGTAACTGTCGAAGCTCTCTCCCTAGTTATCAATATGCGGATGGGATAAATAAGGCCATCGATAAATCTCCGAATCCTCTCTTTGTCCGTAGGAACCATCCACGTGGCATGACGGGCCAGCTGTGTGAATTTCATCTCATACTGAGTAACCGTCATATCTCCCTGCTTCAACCATTCGAACTGACGTCGCAGCTCCTCTCTCTGAGACTGAGGCACGTACTTCTCCAAAAATACCGTGGAGAACTGCTGCCAAGTGAGGGGCGCTGCCCCAGCGGGCCTACGCCTCTCGAAATCTTCCCACCACTGAAATGCTGCACCTGTGAACTAAAAAGTGGTGAATGAAACACCGCTGGACTCTAGAATACCCGCGGTGCGAAGCATGCGCTGACATCTATCAAGAAAACCCTGGGCGTCCTCGCCCTCAGCACCACTGAATGTCGGAGGCTGTAGCCTCTCAAATCTCTCCAAACGACGCTGCTCATCGTCGGGCATAGCTGGAACCATATAAGCAGGAGCTGGTGCAACGGGCGCAACTGGCTGGACTGGCTCGGGTGTGTAAGCCACGGGGGTCCGATTCCCTCCCCCTGCATGTGAAGAAGATACGGCAGGTAGAGGCTGCAACTACCCGAGCCAAGCTCGTGCACACCGATAAGATCCGAGCCAAGGTCTCCCGAAGACCTGGTATGACAATGGGCACCGCCGGTGCCTGAACCCGAGTTGTCGGAGCGTCTGCCGCCGGAATCCGGTCCGAGTCCGGGCCACTCGGTGCAAGAATCGACCACCGTGTCCGAGTCGGCTGGTGGGTCATCGAGTGCCGGTGTCGCTACCGTACCTCTACCACGACCACGGCCTCTCGGGTGCCAATGGTGGTTGTCCGCCACGTCCGTTAGCTCGTATTCTCGCCATCTGCGAGAGAATGGAACATGGAAATTTTTAATTTCATGACAACACAAAGCGCACGATATGAATCCAAGAAAATGAGATTTTTCCTAAAGTTTCTGTAGCCCTTCGAGGATAGATACGGACGTCTACGTACCCATCCGCGAAAGCCTACTAAACCGGCTTATGACTCGCGAGTCCTAATAACCTAGGCTCTGATACCAACTTCTCACGACCCAAAATCCGGTCGTGATGGCGCCCAACAATCAAGCCAGGCCAGCCAGACCAACAATTACTGATTTCATCTAATACCAGTCCCAAATGGACAACCCAAGAAGAATATATGAGTTTAAGAACTCCAATAATAATAATAATGAACGAAATATTGACACTCCCAAAGATCTGGAGTCACAAGTCTAGAGCCTCTAGCAAAACCCAACAGGAATAGAGAATACCATATAGAACTACTCAAATCTGAATACAAAATACAAATAACAACTGGAAAGAAGAGGAGAAGCTAGGTTCTGCGAACGTAGGCAGCTACCTCAACAACTCGATATGACACTGCAACCGCTGGAAATACCTGTCTACTGCTCCTAAGTACCTGAGTCTGCACACAAAAGGTGCATGGAGTAGGGGTGAGTACTAAGTACTCAGTGAGTAATAAATATATACAAGTAGCTGAAAATAAGAAATCCACAGAATACCACATAATAAAGCTAAACTACAGTTCGAATCTCCTACGAACTAGCATCAACAATACAATACAGCTACCACAGAGTAATTCAACAGATAAAGATGCAATGCAATGCACATAACCGCTACAGCGTGTAGCCCGGTCCATTTAACGTCGACGACGCTCACTGGGGGTGTGTACGGACTCCGGAGGGGCTCCTATAGCCCAAGCGCAATACCGCTGAGGCGTGCAGCCCGATTCTCATATCAACTGTTGCGGCGTGCAGCCCGATCCATCCTCAGTGCACAACAAACACATATGTCACAAACAGTTCATTTTTCTTAATTCCAGTTTCCAGTTCATAATTTATGAAAAATACTTTAACTTTATTAAATTTGCAAAAGCCGGTGACTTAGCATTTCAAAAAGGTGATTTCAATTTCCAGGATTGAGATCAGTGATTTAAGCAATTATAGCTATCACATAAATATTGTCCTCTAAGGACGCTACAGATCGGCACAAGGCCCCAAACAAGGCTTACAGCCCACAAATATATCAAATACAGTGTATTTCCAACACTAATAACATATTATTCATTTCCGGGATGGACCAAGTCTCGATCCCCAGTCACAATCAATCCCGCACCGGCCACGGTGTGCGAGCCATGCCCTACTAGCGTCACAATGTGCTAAGCCGGGGTTTCGAACCCTCAGGCTGCCATATACACAAACTACTCACCTCTAGCCGGTCGTAGACTCGTCCGTGATGCCTTTTCCTTTGAAATTGGCTCCCTTGTGCATAGAATCTAGTCAAACCACAATAATTATATCAAATACGGGTCAAAGAATCATAACCCATTTCAATTTACATGAAATTCGCATAAATACACTAAGTTGGTAAAACCCGACCCCGGGCCCACTACTCGGAAAATTCCGAAATTAGTACCAACGCGATCCTCGTCTCGCCACGAGTCCGTGCATATAAAATTTATCGAAATCGGAGTTCAAATGGCCTTCCAAATCCAAAAATCCCGTTTTCAATACTTAGGCCACAATTCTTCAAAATTCTACCCAAATTCATGAAGATTGATGTTAATTCTACCATAAAATGATGTTTTTGAGTCAAGAATCTTACCTCCGACGAATACCAGATGACTTCTCAATGATTTCCTTGAGTTTTCTTCTCTCTAGGGCTCAAAATTATGTTTTGGGGGTGTAAACCCGTAAGCCCTCTGTTCTGTGATTTTATTCACTGCTAGAGCAATTTTCTCTTCGCGTTCGCGTGAGCTCCCACGCGTTCGCGATGCTCATTTTCCAGTTACCGTTCGCGAACGCGATGCCTACCACGCATTCCCGATGCTCAACTTGGCTTACCCTACGCGAACGTGAACTTCTCCACGCGTTCGCGATGAACAAGATTCCCAGCCGCCTATTTTCCTTCTACGCGTTCGCGATACACCTCCCGCGAACGCGAAGCACACTCCCACGAATCTACGCGAACGCGACCCCAGGAACGCGATCGTGATGCTCAACACCCATGGCCTACGCGAACGCGACACCCCGACCGCGAACGCGATGCATTAATTCGCCTGACCTTCACGAACGCGAAGGCTTAAATGCCTGGATAGAACCTGCAGTTTTTCTGCAGATTTTTGCCAAGTCCAAATGCCCGGTTGATGGTCCGAAACCATCCCGAGGCCCTCGGGACCCCAACAAAAACCACCAACATACTCCAAAACATGATACGGACATGGTCCAATCATAAAAACACCATACTAAACATCAAAATCACCATTTACTCACGAATTCAAGCCTAAGTTTCTTCAAAACTTTCAAAACTAACATTCAATCCAAAACCCGATCAAACGATGTCCGAATGACCTGAAAATTTGCAAACATATCCAAAATCCCATAACGAAGCTACAGAAATTGTCGGAATTCCATTCCGACCCCCGGATCAAAATATCACCTACCATCCAGTTTTCGCCAAAAATCAACCTTCGCCAATTCAAGCCTAAAACTACACCGGACCTCCGAATTCAATTCCGATTGCTCTCCTAAGTCATAAATGATCCCCCGAAAATAGTCGAATCATCAAAATCCGGTTCCGAGCACTCTAACTCAATAGTCAACTCTTGGTTGACTTTCCATATTCAAGCTTCCTTCAAGCATGCTATTTGCTTCATTTTCAATCCAAATCACTCCTAACTCACCCGATATACTCTAATACTGTTATAAAAGCATAAGATATGTAATTGCAAGGTAACGGGGTGGTAATTCCCGTAGCGACGGGCCGGGTCGTTACACCTATTGAATAATGAAAATGTCAAACCTTGACATATTTCCACATATCTTCTTTTGTCTCAAGTTTCCTCCAATCAAACACATTAAGAGGACAAAAGGTCGCAGTCCTTGCCGATGTACCAAGGAAGCTACCCAACTCATTCACATCATTATTAGTAGGACCTATGGGTTGATCGTTCTCATTTGGCACAACCTCTTTGCTACCATGAACACTTTGCATCTAGTTTTTCCTCTTTTTCATTTTTTGGAAGAAGGACCTACATAAATATAAAGTAAGAATAATCACCAAAAGTCATTATGTTATTGAATTTGATGATTCAAATCTATATGTTCTTGCCTTGTTCCTCGGAGTGCTCGTTTGTTTCATGATTGGAAGAATCCTCAACTTGTTCTTGTACCGTTTGTTAAGTACGAGGGGTGGAATTCCGTGGTAGTTGTTGTAATTGTTTACATACTGGTTTTGATGCAAGAGAGGTAGAGTTCAGTGGAATTTGTTGCACTTTCTCTTGTATTATTTGTGCTGGTGCAGAAGTAGAATGCAGAGGCAGTGATCCACCTGCAGAAGTAGAATGCTGCAGTTTTTTCGTGCACTACTTGTGACACAGGACGTGTAGAGTTCAGTGGTATTTGTTGCACTTGCTCATGTACTGTTTGGGTTGGTGAAGATGTAGAATGCTGAGGCAGCGACCTTGGATCTTTTATAACTCTGTTTGTTTTCAATGACGAAACCTTTAGGTTTCGCAAAGATGCAAGCGATCCATCTGCTATGCATTTTGTTAATTTTTTTGTTTTTACTTGAACACCCTTCTTGATTCATGATCCGCTTACCTCTGTTAAAAAAAAAGATACACATGAGAGCTAATAAGTATTTTAACACAAACACTATAATCAATTGAGTAACTTCATGTTGCTACGATACAAATAGTAGGTACAAGAAATAAATTAGGCATACTTGGAGGACCTGGATGAGAAGGATGCAACTGAGAAGTCTTATGCTGCAAGGGAGAAGGTTCTACATTTGAAAAGTGAAAAGTTTAAATCAGAAACCATTATAAAAAGGGTCCCTACAAAACTCTAAGCTCCAAAATCAAAGCCAAAGAAGACCTTCCAGAAACCAAAAATTCAAGAGCAAAAATTTCAAGTCAGATAGAAGATGGGTGCTAATTACTCAACAGTTATTCCAACAACTTGGCCTGAAGCTAACAATATGTCAACCACGATACCACAACTCCAGAGATCTCATGTCATTGTTATCCATTCTTCAACAAAATGGAAGCTCCAATTTGATTTTTGAAAGATACAAACAAACCATTTTAGAAACATTGCATGAGTATGGATTTAACTTAAATATACGAAATCTGTAACAGTTTTTTACTTTAACTTGTTTTGTATTTGGTGCTACTAGGTTGTTAGTGACTTCACAGCAACATGGTGTGGTCCTTGCAATAACATGGAACCAGTTATCAATGACTATGCTAATAAATATACAGATGTTGAATTTGTCAACATTGATGTTGATGAGTTGGATGTAAGATCTTATATATGTTCATAACTTTACAATCCTTTTCTTTTTTCCCAACACTTTTGATACATAAATGGAAACTAATATCTAAAATCTTGGATGAATTGAAAATAGAAAGTAGCTGAGGAATATGGTGTTCAAACAATGCCAACATGTGTGCTAATTAAACATCAGATATGAGAGACACAATTGAACATCAGATTCCTTGGGATACAAGAATGGGAGATGCTCTATTTTTGTTTGAGAATTGGACAGGATTGGGAGCTCTATACATCATTTTGAGCTTATCAAGTTCCACAAAACTGTAGAATCCCTCATAGAGAAACAAACAGATGAATCTCAGGTTTCATATATAACTGGTGTATACATAATATGTAGATTCAAGTGTTATAAATGTTATTAGTACCCAAATTATATGTAGATTCAAGCCTCGACCGGTTGCCATCAACAAGTGCAACAATATCACAAGATCCAAAACCAAAAATCCTTCAAAAATGAAGTATCAGAATAAAATGCTAAAGGAAAAACAAATAAATATATATATATATTAAAAAGAGCAGTATTAGAAACAAAAAAATTATAAAATATTTGTAAAGGAGCATTCAATTGAAAGAAACATTATGATGTGAAATGAAATGTTGAATTATCGTGTAATTTCTACAGGATGCCCCTGAGTTTTGGATCCATACACAAGATTATTTAGAAGAGGGAGTTGCTTGCTTAAGAAAGTGTGGCAGACATGATTTTTACATGTCCATCACTTGTTTAAGCTTTTGCTATCTTTCCAAAGAAAAGCTTGGAATTTACAGATTAAGGCATAATGAAAATTGGTTGAAGTATCATGGTCGCAATGACTGATATTCACTGAAAAAGCTCTTATACTATATTTACCTAAAAAATTCTCTAAAATTAACTAGAAAAAGTGTCTGTTTTTACTGCATGTGCATTTTATCCGAGTTGAGCGGAGGATTCTTTAATGCTTGAATTTGTACAATCGATATTGAAATAAAAAAGTGCTAATTGGAAAAACTTTTGATTCCCCGCTAACCCATTTTGTGTGAAGTTCATTAAATGTGAGCAGAAACATAAGCAGCCCATCGTGTAATCTGGTGTGGGCAGAATTGAGAACTAATTCTCTAATGTGTTGCAGGTTGAGGAACATCTGTTGTTTGTCGATCTGTAGTTGTTAACCTCCTTTCCATATATTGACTTTATAAAGTATAAGCTTATTTCTTCAAAACAAAGTCGACAAAAATTTTGAACTCTAGTTCTATACAGAAAAAGGAAGATAAAGAGTAATTTCTGACCGACCTGATTTGAGTGAAGCCATTGCAAAGGATTTGGAGTGCTCAAATGACAAGTATTGACAAGTGTTATAAATTTTGTTAGTACTTCAATTATATGTAGATTCAAGCCTCGGCCGATTGTTATCAACAAGTGCAACAATATCACAAGATCCAAAACCAAAAATCCTGCAAAAATGAAGCATCAGAATAAAATGCTAAAGGAAAAACAAATAAATATATATTAAAAAGAGCATTATTAGAAACAAAAATAATTATAAAATATTGGGAAAAAAATTGTCACTCACTCAAACCAGAATATATTTAAAAGAATTTCAAAATTTCTCTCTTTAATCATCTGATTCCATCCAATCCCAATCAGTATCGTCAAACTCATCCTCCTCTTCCGATGTTTCTATAATTGTATCATAATGAATACCCAAATCGTTTATCGTGTTTCTAGCCTTATTGAAAGATTCTGACAACTGAGCAAAGGGAAATGCCTCTTTTAACAACTCTGGCATATCTGAAAATGCCATATTACTCTATCCATGGAAGGATTTAAACACGTACAATCGAATAGTAAAACTCAATTTAGTAAAGGTTTCACACCCAGGATATAGTTCTTGTTTGCCTTCCTCTAATAATCTAAAAAATCTCTTAGCATCTTCAGATAAAGTCTCTCTCATCTGTTCTTCCTGCTCTGCCTCAAATTCTACATTCCTAAAGGTATCATGAGTTAATTCATCAATATCATCACGCATGTTTGAACCTTCATCATTATTACTTTAGTGAGGTGCATTTCTAGAGGAAAACCCTTCCCCATGGAAAACCCATTTGGTGTAACCATCAACCAAATCGTTAACAACCAAGTGCTCCTCCACCAGATTTCTATAGTGCCAATAGCGATTAATACACTTTTTGCAAAGGCATAATATTTCATTTCCCTGGGAAGCTCATTCAAATGCCTTATCCAAGAAAATTGTTCACTGCACGGATATACTCATCCGTCCATCTTAGGAGATACATCCAACTTTTATCTCCATTATCCATTGAAATCCTATAAGATCAAATTAAATCAACAAAATTAACCAAATAAACCTACATATAATAAGATATTGACCAATTTATTTAAAGCAGAAAACTCAGAAGGAGGAGCAACTGAAGAGAAGTGGGATATTTATCTTTAATTTTCACATAGATAATCAATTTTAATATAGTGCATTTGTATATTTTTATGAGTTTTCTACATGCTGACATAATAAATATCTAGCTAGTTGGGTAACTCTAAAAAATAGGTTGACTTTTTTGTATTCTTGCAACAAAAAAGTTACAAAACAATATTAAATAACAATGCTTGCTTATTTTGTCATTTGTAGTACTTTAATTTAGAGTCGTACTCAACACATGCATTCAGTTCTAAAAAAAATTAGACTTTAGCAACATGTTGTAACTTAACTCATGTTTTTCTACTTTCTACTTTCTTAAGTTTTTCTTTGCTACTAATACTAATGTCAAATTCCCCAGATATGCCAACCCAAACTCGATACTACTAATACTCAACTAGAACTAGCGTTGATTCAAGACCAATTAAAGTTCAGTTTTCTCTGCCGGGCGTGATGTCATCAATTTTTTCTTCCTTTTCATCCTTCTATTGCTTGTGAATAAAAATAACTAATGTTGCTATAATTTTTCAAATTTTCTTTGAATAGTTTATGTCCTTTTCTTTTTTATCATATTATGTATATTGAGTTTTAAGACTTTTCTCCAATACAATCCAAGTCTCTAGCTTCAGAAAGTATTAAAAGATTGTGTGAAATTGTCAATGGTAAGCAATAGTGAGAAGTACACAATTTTTGAAGAAATGGAGAAAGCAAGTCATAAAATATATTTATACATTTCAATATAGAAAACAAAATTTGTACATTAGAGCCCTTACAAATTCTTGCTGAATCTTGTTATTTTGCTGTATAACAAATATTTTCTCTTCTGTCAGCTTTGAAATTAGTGCCTTTGTCTGCAAACAATATAAAGAGCCCTCAATCTTCATTCTTAAAAATAAAAATTGTTAAGGAATTTGGCCTGCAAATTATCAGCCAAGAGAAAGTCTTTGGCAAGCAAATTCTGCATTGCTACCAACCAAGCCAGTGGCTGCAGAGCTACTGAAATGAATTCACCAAAAGCAAATTTTGTTTCTGCAGTTTTATGCAGCTCACAATTGCAAAGCTTGAACCAACTACAACCTATGAACCACGAATCTTCAAACTTGTGCTTATGTCATACTTAAACAGAAACACCAGACTTTGCACATATGCTTTGACCTGTCTCAAATAAACTTCACGACTTTTTTGGAACTTCTAAAGTCAGTAGGGAAACTCGAGACTAGAAGATCCAGAAATTAACAAGGAATTCCTATGAATAATGACATAACACTAAAGGGAAGGGGGGATTTAAACTTGGTTTGTTTTTAGTAACAGACCCCCATTATTTGAATTGATATACATATGTTCACGGCAAATATACTTCCTTTTCGACTATTTAATTCTAAAATGACTTAAAACTTAAAGGGAAGAGGGGATTTTATAGAAAGTCGGAAAACCAATAAGACCAAGCCAAAATAAGATGTAGCGCTTTGTGAAAACAATGATTCCAATCCTCGCGAATTCAATTAAGCCTTCCATCACGCATTTACAAAATTGCCCAGAAAGGAGGACGACGAAGAGCTGCTAAACTCCTGCTTCTAAATAGTAGAAAAATAGTGACATTATATTTTTCTTTTTACCTTGGTGCAAAGAAGTAAACGAACTAGCGAGCAAAAATATTTTTTAAAATATTTAATCAATTCAAAAGCTAACTAGTCTACACATAAATTCATTTGTTGATAGCACCAGACCCCCATTATTTCTATTCCTATACATATGTTCATGGCAAATGTATTATAATGCTTCTTAAACATTTCCGAAGAATCGATCAAATTCCAAAATTGTGATAGATTCATTAAAATAAAAATAAATAATCATAATTCAACATGCTTTGGATTTCCATTCAAACTCAAAAGACCGACTTTCGCTAACAATAATAACGATAGAGAATAATCTCAAACCCCTCTCTTATGAATTTATGAAATACTTAGCTATCAGTAGCACGCTAACCAACACATAGTGATATTTCAACTAATTTTTTTTTGTTTCAAATACACTAATGGCCAGTATCGGTTAGAGCATGTTTGATGTATAATTCTTGTTTACTTGTTAATGAAAAAACAGACAATTACAACCATTCAATTCAAACTAATATAGCCTTTAAACAAATTAGATCTAATAGGGTAAAGCAACAAACAACTCAAGCTTCATTCATGATTCCAAGTCAAAGCAACATAGACATATGAACATACCTCTTAAGCAAACCAAGTAATAGGAGCAATTTTCAGTAAAGAGCAGCAACAAACCAGTGATAACAACCACGAATTTGAGCTTCAACAGCCCCTTAGATCCATGGAAAGGAATCTGAAATTTGAAAATTTAGCAAACAATTTTTTCTCCAAATGTGATTAGAAATTCAAGTTCTCTTTTTCTTTAAAGTGAAATTTCAAATCTCCATTTTTTTTATTTTTCTCAACTTTTGTTTCAGATTTGGTGCTCTATATCCGAAATTTCAGCTATTTCTTCATAGATGTGTTTGTCGATGGTATTAGAGAGGAAGGAGAAAGGAAGGATTATGTGAGGGAGTTTAAAGACAGATCAGCGAGACGAGTGAAATGAAAGCAAAAAGAGAGGTCCGATCTGGTACTCTTTTTGCGCCGGCCAGGTGGTGAGAGGGGATGGGTCGGAGGCTATTAGGTTTTGTCAAAAAGAAGAAGAAGAAGATAATCGAGTGTTTCACTTTGTAGGTATTGGTGGGGGTATCACAGTTAATAGGGAAAGTGCCAAAATAGATTTTTATTTAATATTTAGATTATTAACTTGTTTTGGCGCGTGTAATAAAATTCAGGAGGGAAATTTAAAAGGGATGACCGTTCCAATAGAAATTCTGATAATGAAAGTGTTCCCGTAGATAATTTTATTGGGTCGGTTCACATAACCGTTGCTCCAAATACATCTATCGGAACAGTTATTTTCCAATTGCAACGGTTCTATAGTTAAAGTGCGCCGATATCACCTAAATGCTACTGTAACAGTTGTAAACGTTACCATATAGGTACTATAGCAATGGTTGTGTGACGACCCAAAGGGTCATCACTTATTTTATTAATCATTTCGAGCTTCTGAGGCCTTGAAAACCTCGTCCCATAATGCCTCGATTTACGTGCATAATCCGAGCATGTAGCCGGAAAGATTTTGTGATAGAAAATATGAATTCTATGAGAAATTTGGATAAAAATGATATTAATATTGATATGGTTGACTTCGGTCAACATTTTTGGTAAACGGATCCGGACCGAGATTGGATGGTCCCGAGAGGTCCGTAGAAAAATATGGGACTTGGACATGTAATCATTTCGAGCTTCTGAGGCTTTGAAAACCTCATTCTATGTTGCCTTGATTTACGTGCACAATCCGAGCATGTAGCCGGAAAGATTTTGTGATAGAAAATATGAATTTTATGAGAAATTTGGATAAAAATGATATTAATATTGATATGGTTGACTTCGGTCAACATTTTTGGTAAACGGACCCGGACCCGAGATTGGATGGTCCCGAGAGGTCTGTAGGAAAATATGGGACTTGGACGTGCGTCCGGAGTCGAATTCTGAGACCTAGAGCCCAAGTTATGAATTTTTATGTGAAATTGTTTTTGATGTAATTGTTAAAGGAAAATGAATTAATTGACCGAGCCTTGTTCGCAAATGCGAACAATTGTTCGCATTTGCGAAAGTCCCCAGAACCTGCCTATGTTCGCAAATGCGAACAAATGTTCGCAAATGCGAACATTCCCCATACTGCGTTGGTTCGCAAATGCGAACCATTGTTCGCAAATGCGAACACTGCCTTATACAGCCTGTGTTCGCAAATGCGAACATTAGTTCGCAAATGCGAACACCCCTTTGTCTGCCAGTGATCGCAAATGCGAACATATGTTCACAAATGCGAACTTCCCAGCCTTAGCTTATTTTTCAAACTCCAGAAATTGGTCGGGGTTCGCAATTGCGAACCCATGTTCGCAAATGCGAACACAGAGACCTGTAAAACACGATTTTAAGGTCATTTCTTCACTTTTTACAAAACAAAAACACCCATTTGCGATTCTTCACGGATTTCTTCTTCATCAAAACGATTGTAAGTCACTTTTTACTTAATTCTTTCAATTCATAACATCATTAAACATGTTTTTCATAAGAAATCAAATATTTTCATGGTAGAATTCTTGTTTTTGTTAGAAAATAGGGTTTTTCATAAATTGGGGAATTGGACCTCGAATTGAGGTCCAATTTTGAAACAAATTATATTCATGAACTCGTGGGGGGATGGGTAACCGGATTTTGGTCCTAACCCCGAATTCCGACCATGTGGGCCCGGGGTTGAAATTCACTATTCCGGGCAGAATGTTGTAAAAGTTGTATTTGGTCTTAAGAATTAGTTTGTTGAGTAGTATTGATGATATTAAATCAATTGTGTATAACTACGATTGGATTGGAGCCAAAGTTGAAAGAAAAAGACATTTCCACGGATTGAATTGTTCATAAACACTCGAGGTAAGTGTTTGTTCTATCCTAGCTTGAGGGAATAGGATTATGTGCTATGTGTTATGTGATCGAGTGCGGTGTATGGGCTGTGGTGACGAGCATCCATACATTGGCGTCTAGTATGACCGTGAGTCGTTGAAAAATGATTATTTTGAGATATATTACAGATGAATTGTAATTGTTCTCCCTTGTTGGGACTTGTTGTGAAGATAATTATTGATTGCCCTTGATGGGACGGTTTATGAATTACTGTTTCTTTCTTTGCCCTTAACTGTGATTGTTATTTGGGTGAGGAAGAGTGATAATGCACGAAGGGTGATGCCGTGCCATGTTTATTTATTTATGCACGAAGGTTAATGCCGTGCCATGTTTATTTATTGATTATGCACGAAGGATCATGCCGTGCCCCGTTATTGAACCATGTACGAAGGATCATGCCGTACTATGGATGTGAGGATGAGAGTAAAAGCACGAAGGGTGATGCCGTGTACTTTATTTGTTTATTTGGTGAGGATGAGAGTAAAAGCACGAAGGGTGATGCCGTGCAATTGCTTGCTATTTCTTGAATTGATATTACTTGTGTTTAACTTATACTTCGTTTTTCCTTGTGAATTTATTAACTGTGGTTAATTGTTGAATTCTTTGAGATATTCTTTATTGTGTTAATACTTGGTTATTTCTTGTTATTTTGTGGTATACACATATTTATATTGAATTGCACAGGTTTATGTGGGTGTCTGGTCCTTGGCTTGTCACTACTTCGCCGGGATAGGCCAGGCACTTACCAGCACATGGGGTCGGTTGTGCTGATATTACACTTCGTGCATTTTTGCACAGGTCCAGGTTACGATCAGGAGCAGCAGCAGCAGTAAATCGATTTCGTGGGAGTTGATCATATTGAGACCGAGGTAGCTTGCGGACGTCCGCAGGCCCGGCGTCTCTCTCTTTATTTACGTTATTAGCTGTGGTCTCTTTGTTCCGAGACAAACAGAATTATGTTATATTTTCTTCAGACTTTTATGTGTAGTATTCCATAGTAGTTTGTGAGTTGGTGACTCCACGTCTTGGGTAGAGGATTTCAGTATGATTTTCACTTTGTAATTAGTTATTTCTATTTCGATAAAGTATTCCGCATTTATTTAATTAAAATTGTATTAAAAACAGGATAGTATGAATACAGTGGCTTGCCTAGCTACCACGAGTAGGCGCCATCACGATCCCGATGTTGGGGGAAAATCCGGGTCGTGACAAGTTGGTATCAGAGCTCTAGGTTACATAGGTCTCACCACTCACGAACAAGCTTAGTAGAGTTTGAGAGGTAGGTACGGAGACGTCCGTACTTGTCCTCCAAAGTCTATTGAGTTAGGAAAGAGTCTCTCATTTGTTCTTTCTTGTCGTGCGACTTGTTCCTCAATTACTGATTGAATTTCCATTCTGTCCTTTCGCAGATGGTGAGGACACGCGCTTCTTCGTCCGCTGACCAGCAGCCCGAGCCCCAGGCAGCTCCTGTGAGGTACAGGGGCCAAGGCCGTATCGAGGCCGTGGTAGGGGTAGAGCTCAGCCCCAGACAGCTACTCCAGAGGTGGAGCCTCATATTGAGATGGACGAGGAGGTTCCGGTTCCAGCAGCTCCAGTGGGCCCAGCTCAAGTCCCGGGAGAGGCTTTATTTACCCCGTCTTCGGGATGCTTTGGTCGGAATAGCGGGATTCATGGACGAGCATTGCCGGAGCGGGTTTATTATCCGTTGCCCCGACCACTTCTCGGGCTGGAGGAGGGGCCCGGACTCCTGTTGCCCATACTCCGGAGCCGGTGGCTCCTCAGCCTCAGGCACCGATGAGTCGGCCCGGTGTGGCCACTCGGTCGGGTACCACGGCTCGTGCGGTGATGGTGCGGCCATGACTTCCGATTCGTTATGGAGGCTTGATCGGTTCTCAAAGCTATTTACCACTACATTCGGTGGAGCCGCGTCGGAAGGATCCTCGGGACTTTTATTTAG
>JASVEL010009208.1:0-15440 GCA_032618575.1 Nicotiana noctiflora | reverse complement strand
ATCAACGGCTCAAGAGTAGCCAATATCACAATATAGTATGCAACCATCCGAGAAGGAGGTTCGACGGCTCGAGAATAGCCAATATCATAACACAGTGCCAACAAGTCGGACTAAGCCATAATCCCCAATCACAATCGACCCCGCACTCACAAGAGAGTACGTGTCTCGCCGCTATACAGCGTCACAAAGTGGTATACCGGGGTTTCGAACCCACTGGTCATCACCCACATCTATTACTCACCTCAATACGGCGCGACGACTACTCCGCAATGCCCTTGCCACGAGAATCAAGCTCCGCACGCGTAGAATCTGATCAAATACGGTAGAAATACAACAAATTAGGCCAATGGGACGACACCCAATCAATACAACTCAATTTACATCAAAATTCCCAAAGTTGTCAAAACCCGACTTTCGGTACGCTTATCAAAAAATCACGAAAGTCACATATTCGGAACCCTCATCTCGATACGAGTCTAAGCATATCAATTTTACCAAATTTGGACTCCGTTTGCCCATTCAAAACCTTGATTTTCTAAAGTTCAAGCCTAGGGTTAAATCTTCCATGAATCACCCCAAATTCCTCCATTTTCATGATATAATTGCATAATATTATCAATACTAATCATAGTTTAAGTCCATAGTTGATTACACGATGATTTCCCTTGAGTTCCTCTTCAAAATCGCCCAAATCGCCTCTAAAGCCGAGGCCCAAATGTGTGAAATGTTTCTGAAATTTTCTAACTTCTGATACACTTAACTCACTGCGATTTTCACTTCTGCGAGCCAATTTCCGCCCCTGCGGAACCGCTTCTGCGGAATACCCTCCGCCTCTGCGGTCCTTCCCGCTTCTGCGGACAGGAGTCCGCTCCTGCGAGCCCGTATCCGCGACCAGAGGGTCGCTTCTGCGTTTCCAGGCTTAGCCGGCCAATTCCGCTTCTGCGGCTCACTTTCCGCGCCAGCGGTGCCGCTCCTGCGGACGAAACTCCGCTTCCGCGATCAACAGCGCTTTTGCGCTCCTGTATCCGCTTATGCGGACTCGCTCCTGCGCCCCCATTTCCGCAAGAGCGAAAACAACAGAACCAGAATCCCAAACCTGCAATTTTCCATATTTTCTCCCGTTTAGCCATCCGAAAACACCCCGAGGCCCCCGGGACCTCATCCAAACACACCAACACATCCTATTACCTTATTCGAACTTGCTCAAATCCTCAAAACACGTCTAACAACATCAAAACCCATAATTCGCATCGAATTCAAGCCTAAATTTCTTAAAACTTTCCGAATTACACATTCCATCAAAAACTAGACCAAACGACGTCCGAATGACCTGAAAATTTGCGGACATATCCAAAATCACATAACGAAGCTACAGGAATTGTCAGAATTCCATTCCGACCCCCGTATCAAAATTTCACCTACCGTTCGAATTTCCCCAAAATTCAACCTTAGCCAATTCAAGCATATTTATACACCGGACCTCCAAATTCAATTCCGATTGCTCCCCTAAGTCACAAATCACCTCCCGGAACTAACCGAATCATCAGAATTCAATTCCGAGCCCTCTAACCAAATAGTCAACTCCGGGTTGACTTTCCTTATTCAAGTTTCCTTCAAAAAGGCTATATGCCTCATTTTCAATCCAAATCACTCCTAACTCACCCGATAGACTCTAACACTGATATAAAATCATAAGACATGTGATTACAATATAACGGGGTAGTAATTCCCGTGACGACGGGCCAGATCGTCACATTAGCATAATTCAAGCAAGAAAATATTTTGGTTTGATCGTCACTAATTTTAACTCAATTAATTGCATAACCTCACAGAGTGCTATTAATTGACTTTTTCTCAGTGAGCAAATATAATTGTATTATCAACAAGCAATTATTCTTTAGAGAAATACATGTAAAAATTGAGATTTTATTGTAATAATATTATCAAGTGAATTCAACGATTCCCAACTCTTTTTAAATTATAAATTTTCGAAAAATATATGTTTTGCTTTAATTAATTAACAAGTTTTAAAACTCACCTTTCATCAATTTGGTTCTCTCAAATAGTAGTAAAAATATTAAAAGTCTATAGCCTAGATTAACCAATCTCTGTGGGACAATATCATAAACTATACGAGAATTTGACTGAGTACGAGCAGAAAAATCCTATGCACATTGGTCTCGTCAAATTTTTGGCACCGTTACCGGGAATTGGCAAACATCTACTTCAGATTAAATATTTTGTTACTAATTTGAGAAATTATTATTATTATTATTATTATTATTATTATTATTATTATTATTATTATTATTATTATTATTATTATTATTATTATTTTTGTTAGTATTTTCACTATCTACTCTTAAGTACTTCTTCCTACTACTTCTATCATTAGTTTTTCTTAAGTATATTTAGTACAATATTACTAGTACATTTATCTACAAATACTATTCTAACTTTTATTTCAACTATTATTATTACTAGTACTATCTATACTTATACTTGATATATATTATCATATCTTTTGTTTTTTACTAACTATTTTTGTCGTTGTTAAAAATTGCTTTAGTTATTTTATTGACTATTCGTACTGATTTAGAAAATAGTGTTACTTTATTAATATTATTATTATTTTTTCTCTTTAAATTTTTAGCTAGTTTATGACCCGCTCTTCTACAATAAAGTTGGCCAGTTATGATCCAGAAATTGAAAAATTTCTTCGATTGTGCAAGAAAAGACAAACAACATCTTCCCAAAGCATAACTTGTGAAGGTATGGAGAATCAAGAAGTAGAAGACATTCAACCACCAATTCATGTGGAGGATCAATTTGATGAAGTAGCACCAAGGCCAACAAACAGAATCCTAAGGGATTATGCTAAACCTGATCGCTTCAACTGTGAATCTAGTGTCAGAAAACCTCCTATGACAGCCAACAACTTTGATATTAGGACTGGCCTGATTCAAACGATTCAACAGTCTTGCATCTTCACTAGAGACGTAAGTGAAGATCCACACAGTTATTTAATTGACTTTTTGGAACTTGTTGAAATAGCTAAGTATAATGGAGTACCTTCTGAAGCTATCAAGTTAAGGCTATTTCCTTTTTCTTTAAAGGAGATGCCAATACTTGGTTGCGAAGTTTGCCACAAGGTTCCATCACCACATGGGATCAAATGACTCAGAAATTTTTCAACAAATATTTTTTCCCTGTTAAAACCATAAAGTTAAGACAACACATCTCTAATTTCTTGCAAACTGACACCGAGTCGGTTTATCAAGCTTGGAAAAGATTAAAAGCAATATTAAGAAAATGTCCACACCATGACATTCCTGAACATATGCAGTTGTATATTTTTTTATCACGAGTTAAAATCCTCTTCTAGAAATGTGATTGATGCAGCTGTAGGAGGTTCTGTAATAGGAAAAACTATGGAGGAAGCATTGCAATTATTGAACGAGATTTTTGAGAATGCCGTTCAATGGCCATCTGAGCGTTTAATCATAAAAAAGGCTGCTACACTAAATTAGGTTGATACTTTAAATACACTAACGCAACAAATTATTTCTTTGGCACAAAATTTGAAACTTTTCAGGTGAATACACAATAACCAAGTCAATCTGAGGCTTGTGACATGTGTGGAGGAAACCATCTGAACCATGAATGCCAAGCAAACAATCATAATGACAAACATGTCCATTCTGTCAGTTATACCCTATACCCTTTTGGGAGTCCAATGGCACAAAAGCATCCAGAATTTCAGTGGAGCAATGCAAATGGTACAGAGAACTCTCAAAGCTTCTAGAAGCAACAAATACAGGGTCCACCTGGATACTAGAATCCAAACCATGGTCAATCAAACTTCAGATCTTATCAGCAAGGAACTCCATATCAGCGAAGGCCTCAACAAGCTCATTCAAGTCTTGATGATCTTTTGTATAAGTACATTAAGGTCACCGATGAAAAGATGGAGAGCCAAAATTCATCCCTTAAAATTTTGAAAATTCAATTAAGCCAATTGGCAGCTCTTGTTTGAGAAAAGATTCAGGGTCCCTTACCAAGAAATACAGAGAAAAATCCAAAAGAGCACCTTAAGGCCATCACCTTACGGTCAGGTAAGGAGCTTGATAAACCCTACGCAGACATGTCAGAACAACAGGTAAATAACGGTAAAAATGTTAAAATACCCTCTGAACCATCTAAAAAGAAAAAAGTCAAGAAAAAAGAAGAAAAGAATATTGAAAAATTGAATCCTCTCCCTGTGACAATTCCTTTTTTGCAAAAAATGAAAAGAGAAAAGCTTGATGGCCAATTTGCAAAAATTTTGGAGATTTTAAAATAGATTCACATCAATATTCCGTTCACTGATGCTTTATTGCAAATGCCTTCATATGCCAAACTTTTAAAAGAAATTTTGTCAAATAAAAGAAAATTAGAAGAAGTTTTTGTGGCAATGCTTACTGAAAAATACAGTGCTATACTTCAAAATAAACTACCACAAAAACTTGGTGACCCAGGTAGTTTTACAATTCCATGCACTTTGGGAGGAGTATATTTTGAAAAAGCACTCTGTGATTCTGGAGCTTCAATAAGTTTGATGCCATTTTCTATCTTTAGAAAATTGGATCTTGGTGAAATGAAAGATTTTTGTGTTTCTCTTCAGTATGCATATCAAAGTACTAAGAAACCTAAGGGAATAACTGAAAATGTGCTCGTAAGAGTAGATAAGTTTGTTTTCCTTGTAGATTATATAGTACTTGAAATAAAGGGATGTCTCGATGAACCAATCATTTTGAGTAGATCATTTCTTGCCACAGGTAGAGCAATCATAGATGTCCATCAAGGACAACTAATTTTGAGAGTTGATGAAGAAAGAGACATTTTTGATATGCAAAAGATATTAAGATTTCTAGGAGATGAGACGTCATCGTCGTGTTTTTCGATTGACATGTTTAATTATCTTATAGATGAATTTAAAGATGATCAATTAATTCCAGACTCAATGGAAAGATGTTTAACCAAATCTGGCACAACACAAGATGATGATCCTATCATCAGAAGAGAAGCTCAAATACTCGAAAAAGATTCTGAAAATGAGGAGATGCAACCAGATCAAGTTCAACCAAAAACTGAACTTAAAGTTCTCCCATCTTATTTAAAATATGTTTACCTTGAGAAAGAATTATTTCCAGTAATTATTTCATCTTCTCTTACTATAGCACAAGAAGAAAAACTGATTGAAGTGTTGAAAGCACACAAAGGAGCCTTGGGATGGACTATAGAAGATATCAAAGGGATTAATCTAGCTGTTTGTACGCACATAATCCTTATTGAGGATAGATAAATGCCAATAATCCCGCTCCAAAGGAGATTGAATCCAACAATGCAGGAAGTAGTAAAAAAGAAGATCGTAAAGCTTTTGGCGGCAGGTATTATTTATCCCATTTCAGACAGCCCTTGGGTAAGCCCAGTTCAGGTAGTACCAAAGCAAAGAGGTATGACTGTTATAAAAAATGAAAATAATGAACTCATACCTACTAGGACCGTAACAGGATAGAGAGTCTATACTGATTACAAACTTCTCAATGATGCTACTAGAAAAGATAATTTTCATTTACATTCACTGATCAAATGTTGGAAAAAATTGCAGGATATAGTTTTTACTGTTTTCTTGATAGTTATTCAAGGTACAACCAAATACCAATTGCACCTGATGATCAGGACAAAACAACTTTCACATGTCCTCATGGAACATATGCCTATAGGAGAATGCCATTTGGTCTATGCAACGCCCATGCTACATTTCAGCGTTGCATGTCAGCAATTTTTTCTGACGTGACAGAAAAATTTCTTGAAATTTTTATGGATGATTTTACACTCTTTGACAAAATATTTGAGGATTGTCTTCACCACTTGACCTTAGTTCTTAAGAGATGTGAAGAAACAAACTTGATTCTTTATTGGGAAAAATGTCATTTTATGGTTATTGAGGGAATTGTTTAAGGACATAAATCACTACTAAAGAGATAGAAGTTGATAAGGCTAAAATTGATCTTATAGCAGGATTAGCCCCTCCCACAACTGTTAAAGGCATCAGAAGCTTTCTAGGTCATGCAAGTTTTTACAGACGGTTCATAAAAGACTTTTCAAAAATTTCAAAACCGTTGACTAACCTTTTGATGAAAGATGTTAAGTTTGATTTTTCAGGTGATTGTTTAAAAGCATTTGAGACCCTTAAGGATAAGTTATCAACCGCCCCAATAGTTATGTTCCCAGACTGGAATCAACATTTTGAGGTCATGTGTAGTGCTAGTGATATAGCAGTTAGGCCAGAGAAATGATAAGATCTTTCATCCCATTTAATATGCTAGAATGAATGAGGCTCAACTGAATTATGCCACAACAGAAAAAGAGTTACTAGCAGTAGTATTTGCTTTTGATAAGTTTCGATCTTACTTGATAGGAACCAAGGTCACTATTTTTACTGATCATGCAGCTTTAAAATACCTCTTAGCAAAGAAACATGCTCGACCTAGATTGTTAAAATGGATTTTACTTCTACAAGAATTTGACCTTGAAATAAAAGACAAAAAAGGGACAGAAAATCAAGTAGCTGACCATTTTTCTAGATTAAAAAATCCTCCCCTTGAGTTTAACGAAATAAAGGAAGAATTTCCTGATGAACACATTTTCTCAGCTAACTCAATTGTGACTCAACCACCCTGGTTTGCAGATATTGCAAACTACTTGGTTGGAAAGTGGACACCCCAAGATCTCTCTTACCAGCAAAGAAAAAAACTTATATATGATGCAAAGTATTATTTGTGGGATGAAACTTACTTATTTAAAAATTGCGGAGATAATATCATTAGAAGATGTGTGCCTGAATATGAGATGAGCAAAATTTTATATCACTGTCATAATGGAGCAGTTGGAGGACATTATGCGGCAAATCAAACAGCCTTTAAAAAATTTCAATGTAATTACTGAAGTACACAAATGCGCGTTCACCATGTGTCCATGACGAGACGGGCATTTCACATAATTAAGACTGAACCTTGACAACTCTCTGCCCAGCTTTTCCTTCCCATTATAAGCAACAACATCTAATCACCACAATCCTGACAATGAAAGAAAAATGATCGTTAAGCTGAGATCAGACAATCATACAAAATAGCACTAACGTTGTGTTTAGATGTTAAATTATGGAATACAACCTTTCTGTCTCGTATGCCTTTGTATCAGCATGGAGATTCGAATGACTGTACACAAAAGCATAGAATGGGAAATAAATTTTGAAGAAAAAGCAATATTACCTAAAAAATTGGTAATGGAATCGATAGCAGGAGGCTATTTCTGGACGTTGAAGCGAAGTGAGGCACCAAAGACCTATTCTTAGCTCAAAAAGAGACGAGGGAAGTCCTTCTTTCAGCAGCGATAAAACTTCATTCCCTGAATGCAGCAAAACTTTACTCAGAGAAAATCAAGGCTGAACTGTATAATACACAGAGCTAGTGTCTCCTCACCTATAACAAAATAACATATTTTAATTTGGGCAAGTATCAGTTTTAATTTGATAAATGGTAGCATTGGATGATTTAATCGACAACAGAAAGTGACTAGTTCTTTTAACTGATGTATTGGAAGAAGCTGCAATACAAAAGTTTGCACAATATTTTATAAGAGTGATCAAAGAGAAGTAGTACTATCAAATTCCATACAATAGAGTAGTATGTTTCTTCACTTACACTTTGCTGACAGACCACATTCAAGGTAATTGTCCATTCGATAGAGAATGTCAGCGCAACGTTCCATTCACCAATGAAGCTAAGAGATGTAATAGCTTGCATATTGTTTCCCAAATCCTGATAAAAATAATTGCTAAGCTGATATCTGATAATCATATTGGGAGCAAAACTTTTCTATTTTTTTTATAGATTGGAGGCAAACTTTGTGTTAGTGTATACCTTTGAATTCTGTTAGAGCATCGCATCCAATAGTGGACATGTGCATTACTCTAAACCACCTCCTCCTCGCTCAACTCACTGAAAAGGGGAAAGAACAAGAATACATGAATTTCTATTGTGATAAAAGTTCAAGCAATACATGAACTAAAAATCTACAAGATGAAGAGCGAGATATATGAAAATAATACATGAATTGCTATTGATGATTTGAGTTGATCGCGGGAGATGATCTCTAGACGTTGAAGCGAGGTGAGGCGCCGAAGACCTTCGGTTGGTAGTGAATGGAGCTCGTCATGGCCAAATAATATAAGCTCAGAAAGAAATGAGGGAAGCCCTTCTACCAACAGTGACTGAATTGGAGGTAAATCAAGAGTATACAGAGATTCAAGAGAGATGAGGCTTTTGAGAACATGGCTGCTTAATGTTTTCAGATTGTCTATCCAAAGAGTTGTAATAGAGCAAGGCAACTCCCACTTTTCAGCAGCAGGAATCTCTTCATCACTACCATCATGTTTGATGTTTAACTCTGTGAGATTCTTGCAAATCCCACTCCTTTCACCCATTCACCAGTTTCTTGCAATACCAGATCTCAAGGACTTCAAAACTGAAGGGCAATCCTCTTTCAGGAACGGACTCTATTTCTAGACAATTATTCAGTTTCAGTTCCTTTACGGAATGTTTGGATTATTGTTCCCCGTCGTTTTATAATGTACTATATTGTATTGTATCGTATTGTATCGTATTGTACCGTGTCATTTTATGGATACAATATTTGAATAGATTGTATTACTTGTCATTGTTAAATAATATTTTGTTGTTTGGCTTAACTGTATCGTACTGTACTGTAACTAATAAATTTACAAAAATACCCTCAATTATTTAAATATTGAATTTATCAAAAAATATGTATAAAATAAATTTTAAAAAATAAAACAAAAGAAGATAAAACACCTTAAGAAAGCATAACAGAAGAAGGCAAAACAAATAATCACAACTAATTAGAATTGAGTTAAAAGCAAATTAGGAGAAAAAATAAAATAGAAAACGGTAAAACATCTTTAGCGTTGGCGGCAGGAGTACTGAAAAAAATAAAGTAGGTTAGAAATTGAAGATTTGGAGTTAAAATAGAAAAGAAAGTAAAGGGTAAAATAGAATTGTGGAGTAATAAATTAGGGCATAATTGAAAAGAAAAATAGGAAACGAATTCACCACACCAAATCGGTTGTTTAAAAAAAATAGGACTTTTTATTGTTTCGGAACAATGAATTTAACAATACAATATAACAAATTCTAGTGAAACAATCAAAATAAACGTTGTTTTGGGATAACAATACAATACGATATAAGAAAGAATAACCATCCATACAAGCTGTAAGAGATGGAAGGAGTTCCTTCATATGTTCTGGCAGTGACTTCAGCTTCTTGCAGTTGCTAATATACAAAGTACACAACGACGTCGTTTGAGCCGCCGAAAGTATTAGTATTAATTAAGATGTCATAATTTATTCTGAGTTCTTCAGTCCCGTTGGGAATTAAAAGCCTGGTAAGGCCATGGCAACTAAATACACTCAAATAGCATGCTCGTGCGACCAACTTAGGTGATATCTCATTTTTAGAATCACATCCTTCCAGTTCCAATTTCTCCATAAACATGTTACTTCGTCCAGAAATCACATCACCAACTGATGACTCCAATTTGAATTTCCCACAATGCTTTATCCTTATTTTCTTCAAGGTATTTGGCAAACTGCTAAAAGGCAAGGAGGTAAGAGAGTGACAATCACTTATGCATAATTGAACTATCTGTTTCATTCTTTGAAGTTGAGACAAAAACAGGCCAGCATCATCAAAAAGAACTCCAACCTTACGAGAACCTTTAACTTTAAACTCTTTTAGACTTGAAAATTCTATAGGTGTCTCTAGATTGAGTTCCGGACATTTTGAAATTGTCAAACTTGTCAGAGAACAAAGATTTTCAGGCAACTTTCCAATCAACTTGGGGCAATTAACAATTGAAAGCTTATCAAGTGTAGGAAACTCTTCTCCATTCCCTAGTATGTGCCATTGCTTCCACTCCAACATCTCTGCGAATTCAAGATTTTCAAGAGAATTAAAAGGCTTTTTGGAGGACCAACTACCATAGAATTCTTCAGTCACCTCTGTTATTCGATCCATCCCTCTGATGGTAAGTAATTTCAGAGAAGGAAGTTGGCCTAATGCTGGCAAGGAATAACAGTCATTGCAGTTGCTTAGAGACAATTTCACTAGCTCAGAAAATGAATGATCAGCTAGCCAATTTGGAAAGTTTGTCCCTCTATATCCATTGATCTCGAGTTCTTTTATGTTTGGATTTGGATGTAGCTCACCAATGTCTCTTTCATTTTGTGAACTGTCTGCAGTACTTACACTCCACTCCAATGATAACTTTTCAATATGTTCCTTTCCTCTCATGTTTGCCTTCAAAGCTTCCCTTTTATCCGCCACATTTTCCAACTGTCGAATTGATAGAGATCCATACAAGTTATGTAGTTCACCCAAATCTTCCATTCTCGAACCACTGCTACTACCAAGAAAAAATTCAACTCCCATTAACACACGAATGCTTTTCAACTTGCTCAAATGTAGCGGTATCCTCAAGCGAGAAGTACCGCTAACATCAAGGTAACACAAGTTTATCAACTTTTCCATCTGTTGTGGTAACTCCTCAAGGTATTTACAAGATGATAAGAGAAGTTTCTCTAAGTTATAGAGTACACAAATGGAATCCGGTAATTTTTTTATCTTTGTCCCAGAAAGGTCCAAAAATCGTAGGAGCTTTAATTCAATAAACAAGGCATTCGGCAACTCCACAATCCCATAATCAGACAATGATAGTGCCCTTAAGGATGTTAGTGTTGGCAATATATTATGCAACACTCTCTTGCTTAGAGTTCGACCATAGATATTGTTGATTGGAAGCAATGTCCTCAGCTGCTCCAATTTGTAGAGAGGTTTCAACTTTTCAAATTCACCACCATATCCCCTTGAATATGATAGGTGTCGACATCTTCCCAACATATCAGTTCCTTTGTTATCTTCCAAATTGATGCAAAGTTTTGAAGATGTAACTTGGGCCAAATCATTGACAAGGTCATGCATTAAGAATTTCTCAGTATCCCCTGGAAAAGACCTTGGGACTCTTTCAAACAATGATCTTGATCGCAACTCAAGAAAGTATTGGTTACCCGAATCTTCAATTAATTTATCTTTTTGCAACCGTTGCACGAGACCATTAGCGATCCAGAGTTGAATAACTTGCTCTTTGTCAAATGGATAATCTTTGGGAAATATTGCACAATAAGAAAAGCATTGCTTCAAGTGCGCGGGAAGATCATTATAGCTCAACATTAACGCTGGTAATATGCCATTGTCTGGCAGCTCCCATATTTCACTCCTCAAAATGCGTCTCCACTCTTCAGGCTCTAATTTGGATCGTAACAAACCAGCAAGTGTCTTTAGTGCTAAAGGTAAACCATTGCACTTTTCTGCAATTTGTTTCCCTACCTCTTCAAGTTCTGGATGTTCCTTGGGATCTCTATTTTCAAATGCATGTCTTTTGAATAAAGGCCAAGAGAATTCACTAGAAAGAGTCCCCGTGACTATCACTTTACGAGTCATAACCATCATCTCAGCAACACTCACCTTACGAGTCGTCACAATGATCTTACTTCCAAGTTTTCCTTGTGCAAATGGAATTCTCAAGTTATCCCACTCAATGTAGTGGTCATTCCAAACATCATCCAGAACAATAAGAAATTTTTTGCCTTTTAAGCTTTCCTTCAATTTGACCTGTAGCTTATTAAGATTGTTATCGTCCTTTAAGTCAAATGAGTCAATTTCTTGAAGTAAACCTTTTGTTATTCTACAAGCATCATATGGTTCAGACACACAGAACCAAGCTTTCAAATCAAAATGATCTTTCAACTTCTCGTTATGGTACACAGTTTTAGCAAGTGTTGTCTTGCCAACCCCCGCCATTCCAACAATAGGAATTACACTATAGCTATATGTTTTTTCATCGGCATCAACAGACAATAAACGATCAACCAATGTCTCTATTTCATTCTGCCTACCAAAGATATCAGCTTCATCAACCAAAGATGTTGAAGGTACTCTAGTTTCTTGTTTAACAGAAACAAGATAGTCCTTTAGGCCAAGCCTACCAATTTGCTTTTCCAACTCCTCCAATGTTTTGATGCCTTCCAACTTCTCCTTTATGTTAAGAAAAAATCCATTGCTCAAGCACAAGTTGAGGTCACTTACCTGCCGGTTGCTTACTTCTGCATGATTTTGATGCTGACCTTCCACCTTAACTCTCAGAACTTCATAATTGATTTCTTCCATTAAGTTTTCAACACTGTCCACAGCATCCCGGAGTTCATTAAGCCACTGAGTCACGTTTGGATTAGATGCCTGCTTATTCTCTGCATCACTTAGCACAGCCCGAAAACCATACAAAGTCCTCCTTAGCTTCTCTAAGAGATGAAAATCATGCTTTTGCCTCTGAAACATCTTGAGCAGCTCACCCTGAGGAGCAAGCCTTTCAAAGAGAACATTCAAAGCTGAAGATAGAAATGCACCTCCAACTGCTAAACCAATCTCCATTTCTAAAGCTGCAAAGCAAAATAAGAAAATTACAAAATGATTAACAACTTGGAGAGGTTTAATACTTAAATCTTAAAAATAGTCTTAGTTTTACCTGTTCAATGCTAAGACTAATATGAACAAGAATGCTCAAAGTATATGCTAGTTGTGTACGTTCTTTAGCAAAAGTAATAACGTATGCTTCTTAGAAGACCTTATATCTCTCGCTTTCTTTATTTTCAAAAAACAAGACTTTTTAACAAACAAAAAGACAGACTTTATAATAGAGTTAACTATTCATAGCATTATTGAGGCAAGAGGGGACATGATGTTAATTACTGTGGGGTATGTGTTAGGTCGTGCTCATATCATGAAAAAGTAATACCAGTATATTACGTCATTTTATTACCTACAAATAGGGGTACTCATTATTCAATTTGGGTCAGTTTTTTCTTAAAACGGAAAAGGTCAAATACCCCGCATACTTTGCGAAAATAACCAAATATATCACTCGTTAAAAGTTTGTCTCATATCCAACTTTGCCATTACACTATTGGACCCGATACCCCCTGAACTTTAAACGAAGCCAAATACACCGCTGGACTTTACGATAAGGTCTATATATAACCCTCGTTTTTTTAACAAAATATTTTTTGTGTCAAAATATATTTGTAAAAACCGAAAATATTTTGTTAAAAAATAATTTTTTTCTGTTTTTAGAAAAAAAATAATTTTACAAATTTGTCTTTCCAGTTTTTTCGGTTTTAAAAATAAAACTTTAAAAAGCTGAAAAATGAAGAATAAAGTATTTTTCAAATGCAAAAATAATTTGTTGAAAATAATTTATTCAATTTTTAAAAACAAAAATAATTTGTTAAAATCTGAAAATGTTCTAATTCCTCTGTTTTTACATTTTTTTCCAGTTTTTACAAAAAAAATATTTTGTTAAAAAAATAAATTTTGCAATTTGTTTAAAGTTTCACAAAAAGAAATGTCTTTTTCTTATGGAAATGTTCTAATTTATTTTTGTAAAACTTTAAAAAAATTGCGAAAATCATTTTTTTAACAAAATATTTTATTTTGTAAAAAATATAAAAACAGAGGAATTAAAACATTTTCAGTTTGTCCAAAAATATTTTTATTTTTTTAAAAACTAAATAAAATATTTTCAACAAATTATTTTCGCTTTTGAAAAATATATTTTTTCCTTCATTATTTAGTTTTTTAAAACTTTTTTTGTAAAAATTGGAATAAAAAATTTGTAAAAACTATTTTTTTTGTTGTAAAAAGGAAAAAAAATCATTTTTTAACAAAATATTTGTCGTTTTTTAAGAACTAAAGAAATTATTTTCAGCAAATAATTTTCAGGTTTCACAAACAAAAAAATGTTAAAAAATAAGGGTTATATATAGACCTTATCGTAAAGTCTAGGGGGTATGCGGGCCAATAATGTAACGGCAAGGTTGGATATGGGCCAAACTTTTAACGAGGGGTATATTTGGCCCTTTTCACAAAGTATAGGGGGATTTGGACCTTTTCCGTTCTTAAAAAGAAATCAAATCAAATAAGTTGATTTTTTAAATATTGGAACTAAACCCAATCAATTATGTCATTTTTTATCGATTCGATTTTTGTCGATTTTTTGATTTTTTTCAATTATTTAATGATTTTTTCGTGAATATGAGATATACACTACTAAACACATATTCTCGTAACTACATTTTCAATGCTAAGAGTAATATGAACAAGAATGCGCAAAGTAACGTGTGCTTAAAAAGACCTTATATTTGAGTCCGGAAGCAAAGTAAGTTTTTTTGAACTAAAATTAACCATTATACGTTAAAAAAACGAAACTATATACAACGCCACAATTAGTGGCGTTGTATCTAATGCTATTAAAATACAATGCCACTAATTGTGGCGTTGAACATGTCAGAGACGTATTGGGATTTGCTTAAAATACAACGCATGTTCTATTTCCTGGGAACATGAGGCATTTTCCGCGCGAGGCATATTGAGATTTGCTTCAGATGCTCACATGTTTGAGGCCGGAGGCCGAGGATCCCAAGGCTGGGATCAGTCAGATACAGTTATCCCCTATTAGACAGCGCCTGGAGCAGCTCCACCCTACTGTCTCTGATCAGTCAGAGGAGGAAGATGTACTTCAGTACACTAGGCTGCTGCTACTCCTTCTATTTGGGGGTGTCTTGTTCCCGAATACTTCGGGTAACTTAGTAAGCCTCCGGTTTCTCAATCACATCACATGGTTCGAGGATACAGCCACATACAGCTAGGGTGCTGATGTCCTCGCATTCTTATACAAGAAGATATGCCGGGCTTCTATGGGCACACATAGAGATATTTGCGGCTTCCTGCCTCTTCTACAGGTGAGAACATATTCAATGAAAATATATGTTACTTACAAATCAACCTAGCTATAGTTTATCTTACAGTATACATCAACTTTCTGTGAGCACGTGATTTTTGCACCGAGCAAACAATTCCAAAATTAAAATAAATATATTTTTGAGTGCGATTACTTGCTTTGCTTGCAATTAGCTATACTTTTGAGTTTGAATAAGTAGAAATTAGAAGAAAATCAAAAAAAAATAGGTTGAGTAATTAATTTGTTAGTGTTAATTAGAAAATTAGCAAAATAGTTTAAATAGGAGAAAATAAAGAAAAATAGCAGAAAAATTGCAAAAAATACTAGAAAATTAGAGTAGGTAGGAAATTAGGTTTTATATTTTTCCATAAAAGAAAAAAAAAAGAAGAGCATAAAAGAAAATACATAAAAATCATTAAAATCAGAAAATGCAAAAAATAGCTTGTGTGTAATAAGATTGGGCC
>JASVEL010009207.1:0-140921 GCA_032618575.1 Nicotiana noctiflora | reverse complement strand
CAACTTCAAGATCAAGCTTTCAAGCTCTTGAACCATCATCCGTGATGAGAAGAATCAGAGGACTACATTTCTTTTGATTTAGAGATATTTTAGAGATTGTAACCCCATGACTTAAATTTAAATATAATATTTGTCACTATTTTTCTTGTCTTGATTATTATTTTTCAGGAGTGAAATTTAGTTGTTACAGTGCCGATACACACGATACAGAACTACTGCATAGGAGGATCACGAGAACTTCTAGTCTCTAACACATATATAACCCATGATTTACTACGTCTGATCCCACACTCCGCCATACGAATACATACACGCATCAAGCATCAATTCATACCACGAAAGACATTCAGAAATTGCCCTATGCCATCAACAACTCAATCTTCTCAGTAGATTCAACAAGAGGATACCGCAATACCACCAGATATTATCAGTTTACATTACCTTGCCCTTTTGAACATATACCCCGCCAAATCACTAGAATTGCAGTACCATTTTCCTCAATCACCAGAAAGATTGATTCTTAAATTATCTGCAGTTGTTCGCGCTGCTCCAGAATTCTAATGACTTACCATTACATTATGAACTAAACCAAAACCTTGAACACGACAATATCAACTTTTCATAACACACCGCATATACTATACCATACCAAAATAACATGGAAACTTCAATCCTCCTCATGTGCCGCAAACATCGATGCACTCAACTAGTCAAGAACTTTCATGATCCCATAAAGAAGAAAAATCATCACACATTCCAAGTTTCGCATACCAACAAGAAATATACTCATTTTCAAACCACAGTAAAACACCCAACGAACTCTTTCTCCCAATTCCATTGCACAAGCTAAACTGCCTGGACTGAGTCCACTTACCTACACCGAGCTACGCAACTGCCAACACTCAAGAGCTTTGTTGCACCATCGCTGTAAGACTCATTACTCCTAACACATACCAGGAATTAATCGTATCCTTATCATACCGTTTCGATTTATTATCAAGCTATTCAATTATCCCAATTTCCTTTCTGATTCATCTTTAATCTAATATTCTCCTTTACTGTAGCACCAAAATACCTCAACTCAGGTTACCATATGAGACTCATACATAAGACCACACGATCTAAAACCCATAGGCCAGTGAACAGTCTCTCAGATGTTTCCCAGAAGTACCCACTCTATAATACTTTATTTTGAAGAACTTGCTGCAATTTGAGTCCATTACCTTTGCCTTCCAATACAGATACTTAGAATCCCATAATTAACATAACATGCCACAAGTCTTGATCTCTTCTAATGAAAATAGAGTCTCTAGCCACATACACAATTTTAAGACACCTGACTGTTACATGCACAATCTTGAAAACCGCAAAACCATTATCGGGAGTCATTCACCCTTATTCAGCTGTAATTCATCTATCTAATTGAACAGAACCACTCGTGCTTTGTTAGAAATCTGACACCGAAGAATGTGATTTCATACATATACAAACAACCATCTTTACGCTCTATGGATTGAGCATTCTTTATCAATAGCAACTCAAAATATCCTAATATTTCTCCACATCTACGACGCTCCATACAACCTTTATCAAAATTTCCTTCACACTTTCCATTCTTGGCTTAGTTTCCGCGACCAGAATGGATTCGCCAACATACCTTGAGAAAAAACCAACAAAACACACAACAGTGCAATCAGTTAATCAATAACAACCTTCCCAACTTAGCTCGAAGCCATATATCAAAACACTTTTAACCACTCGTAGCATTCTTACTCAAATGATGCCACAATGTTATAGTGAGATTAAACTCAAGTCATTTACATGCTTTGTGGAGAGACGTATCATTAGAAATTTTTAACTCTTTTACAGCTCTTGCATTCATTCATACACAACAGTTAAGCCAACTCTTTAGGTGACAAAATCTTTTCTAAGTCCCAAATTTTCCAAAAATTTTGACAGAGTTTCCTTTGTAATTTGAGCCTATCCACCTGCCAGAGAATCACCAAAACAACCCTAACAACACGTCCACAACTCGACAAGACATCACAATGTATGTTAACAACATTAATTTCAATACTACACAAATTATATTATCAATACTGATACATGGACATGCGTTGCACCTGCCCGAATCATAACAAATATCAAATACCTTTCAATTACATATAAGAATCAACACACCTAAGGGCACTCCGCAGGAGATAGCCCACCTGCTTCACCTCGATTTAGCATTCAGCACACCTTCCACCATAATACACATAGCACAACTAATTAGTCTTCCTGAGTCTGAACTCATACCACCGCACATAATGCACTTTACCTTTCCACTAAGTGACATGAAAACATTCTTCACGCTCATAACTCGGCTGCACAAAGATCACAATAAGAATCGAACACCTAATAGCTCACCCATTATAAGCACGTGATTTTTGCCCTAGATGAGAATTACTCCCAAAAATTCAAAATAAAATAATTTTGTGTTGTTTGGAATATTTGTGGATTTTGTGTTATTTTTCTCTTATTGTTTGCATTTGTGTGTCAACGACTATTTGTTTAAATCAATAAAAAATACCAAAATATTGCATTTATATTTTTAGGATATAATTCGGTACTTAGAAGTGTTTAAATTTATTTTACGAAAATGAAAAAATCACAAAAAATATGTAATTTTGTATTTTAGTATTTAATGTCAAAATTATGTGATTTTATTTTAAAATTCGTATTTTTTGTGTGTGTAGTTGAAGTTAATTTGATTTGTGTAATTTAATCTAGGATTTCAATGTTATAAACTAGGAAGAAAATAAAAGAAAATTACAAAAAAAAGAGAAAAGAAATTGGAATTGGACCAGCTTTAAAATAAAAATCCAAGCCAAAACCATTTTCTACCCCAGTCCAGCCCAAAACCCGGAAACCCGGTCTGCCCCAGCCCTGTCGCCCCAAAAGGACCCCGTTTTATTAAAAGATTGATCTTGGCCGTTGGATTTTTATGATCCACCGGTTGAGATTAATTCTTGCATTTAACCTAACTAAAGACCCCCCAAACCTTGTTTCCCCTTTCATTTTTGCCAAACCCCTCCTCTCCCATCAGAGACGAGCTCGCCTCCGCCCTCATACCCACCGCCCTTAAGCTGGCGGCAACCGCTCCGATGACCACCAAACTTACATCCCTGAATCACCCAGTCCCCCTCAGTCCGAATCCACCATTAGCTCCTTCAAATCCTCACCGAACCCTTCGAATCTTAGATCAAAGAAATTGACCCCAAACACTAGGTCGTTTGTTTAACCCTAAATCAACACCACTTAACCAACATGCTACCCTCGCCCCAAATACCATGTTAGTTTTGCTCGAATCGTAGCAGAGCTCGTTGAATTTCAATTCGATTGAACGAACCCTAGAAATCCAAAATGGGATATCTATTCGAAATTGGTCAAGGATTGAGGTCTAATAGACCTTAATCTAGGTGTTCTCAACCGAGAACGTCCTGATTAAGGCCCATTTGGCTTCAACGATTCAAGTCCGAGGTCGAGCCCGTGTCACTATTAATTTTGAAGAATATTTTGTTTAGCATCCGAAAATGTGAGTTCTTCTAACTTCTTCTTTTCTTTTCTATGTGTTTGTTTACATGTTTAAACTATATCTTTGTTTTCATTTACGGTAATTGAGTAGTGTATTCAATTGGATTGAGCAGAAATCACTCACACCTTTGTCTGATTGTGTTCACTTTGGATTTTGTTTCTGTTTTGTGTCGTCGAAATAATTTGATTCAGTTAGTAGACCAACAATGTTTCCCTGAATTCTCAATTCATCGTGTCTTGAGTTGGTTTCTATAAGCATTACACTAATGAACAATTAGTTTAATGTAATAGTGAACTAATTAAGCTAATGAAATTGTTTAAATCAATTAATAGGGAGGGATAACTCTGTAAAACACTGATAATGTTAGTCACATGGGCATCATGTTATAAAGTTAAGGGTGGAATGGATTAGAATATAGAAGACCCATACCCAATTGAATTAACAAATGAGAAAAATGACTGTTTGGTTGGCCTAGTGCCTTTGTTAGCTAGAAATGAGAACTAACATGGGGGGAATGATAAAAAGATAAAGGGGTGCACATGTGATAGAATATACAGTCTGAAAAGTGATGGTTTTGAATAATAAATAAGTTGATTTCATTCTTTAAATAGGACACACTGATAACAGAGAAAGAAAAAGGAACAGAATAGGAGAGTTTAAGGAGAGATAGAATCTGGGAGAATCTGGGAGAGGGGGTTCAGTTGAAGAGACAGTAAGAGAATTTTAAAACACAGACAAGAATATCCCTAAAAAAACATAGTGTTTCATTGAGTCTTGCTGCTGATTTTAAAATTTCTCCTAGTGATTGAAACAATGTTGAGTCATTGGTAACATAAACGAACTGAAATCGAGTCTGCGGAATTTTTTCTGGTTTACTGCTGGGATTGAAGTAGATTGTGAGTTTTTTTTAAGTTGAATCAATTCCTCGGCAGCTAAGGATTTATACTGTTTTGGGCTGTTTACTTCATTCCTCTGGTTTAAAGCTTGGTTGGAAACTGCTGATTGTTGCTCTGTACTTGCTGATCCTTACCCTGTTCCTTTGTTTCTTCTACATCCAGGTACATGTTTTCTAAACTATGCAATCTGATGCTCGATTTGAAATGAAATGAAGAAATGCAAAATTTTTGTAGCTTATGGTGTTCAATCATCTTTAAGCTATTTGTTTGCATCGTTTCCTTATGTAAATCTTAGATATAAATTCGTTTGGTTGAGTGCATCTGAGAGCTATGTGTTTGTAAGTACAGTTCATTTACGTTAGATCTAGTCTCCTCAGGAATCACGTCTCCAAGCTCACTTATGAATAGTTGAGGCATAGTCTATTGATTCCAGGTTGTTTACATTATGCCTGTTAGTTCAAGCTGCAAATGTACTTGAATCTCATCTCAACGAAAAGACCAAATGAAAAGATGAAACGAGAAACAAAATGTTGAAGCATACTTTAAGTTAATTTTCTTTATGTTTTACTATTTTTATGGTTTAGTTTTAATGCACATGGTGTTGGCTACTGACAGTATCATCTAAGGAGTTGTATTCCATTGATACTTGGTCTAAAATGTAGTATTCTGTTATATTTTTATGGTTGGGAGCATTTCAATTAGTGATCTCTTATTAATTTGGTGTCTTTGAATGGTTGAAGGGGTTTGAATAGTAACACATAGGGTCAGATCAGTAGTAAGTCATAATTTCAATTCTTAGTTTCCATGACTACTTTTCCAGTCGATGTTGGCAATGGAGTTCAGTTCAAATTCTATTTTTGCTTCGTTTTTTTGAGCCATATGTCCGAGGTTTGAGTTCGAGCGTTCCAGCAGAAATTTGCATTGCTCATTAATTTGGTGCTGTCTTTTAAAGGTTTGGACATTTGGACAGAGTTTAAGAGAACCTTGAAAATTTTATGTGACTTCGATACAAAGATCTATGTGGATAAGGCAACATCAGAACTAGTAAATTAAAGTCAAGAATGGAATCAGTTTTGGAACAACATGGGTCTGTGATTTTGGTATCATTTTAAAGTTCACTCATGGTACAGTTTTCCCTCAATTCACAGATTAGACGTTTAGTCGTCATTGTCTAAGGTGTCTTAACTCGTTCGTGCGTTAGCTTTATTTATTTGTGTATGTTTGCAGTCGGTACCTACTTATTCATTCAATTTTACTGATATTTGGAATCGACTATGTTGATTTAGTGTTTGTTAATTGCCACTTGCTAGATGATATACATGGAGTCATTATATTAGAGTCACAAACACTAAAATTAGTAAAAAATGGTAATAGAGAAAAGATAAAGAATGCAATGTTATACGGTCTCTTTATTCTAAAAATGTGTTCTATGTTTTTATTTTTATTTTTGCCTAAAGTAGATTTCACTTCCTCTTACAAAGAATAATTCTTAATAATAAAAATTGCTTTAGACTCGTTTTAATAATAATCTTACCTTCCTAAACTCGGGTGCACATTTATGCCACCCAAATCCAAATCACAACAGAATCGAAATGTGTCGATAATCACAGGTACATTGATTGTGACGTGGTTTGAAATGCGTTTTCATGATGTTGCATTTTTATTTAAAATAATGAATAATAATATTAAAAACATTTAATGGTTAATTTTGCACATAAGTCAAAGCATGTGATAAAAATCAGATAAATAAGCTAAATAAGACAGTTGAGCGATCGTGCTAGAACCACGGAACTCGGGAATGCCTAACACCTTCTCCCAGGTTAACAAAATTCCTTATCCGGATTATTGATTCGCAGACTGTTAAACAGCGTCATTCTTTTCCTCGATTCAGGATTCAACCGATGACTTGGGACACCTTAAATCTCCGAAGTGGAAACTCTGAATTAATTAAATAAATCACGTTTTTATTGCCCTTTAATTGGAAAAACTCCCTTTACGTCTCGTGCCCTCGCGGGAAACGCCGAAAAATGAGGTGTGACACCCATTATCAAGCTGCCATTTCCACAATTAGGGACAATATTGATCATATAAATTTCATAATATCAGCTCACAAAATCAACACCTCGGTACTCAAGCCATAGACAAAGGTCCAGCCTCAAGTCCTCCCGACTGGCCCAACATGAACTCGTGGAGATTATATCTCGCCCCTCGATCGGGAAATCACAAGCAATCAAGGCAATTATAATACTAAGCGCTCGAGTGCGCATACAGATGTGTGGAAGGAATTGCAAGAATTATATCTCAAGCTAATCAAGTACGCACGATAAGAATTCCAAGAATGTGAAGTGTTTCCTAAAAGGTCTGCAGCCCCCCGAGGATAAATACAGACATCTCTATACCGACCATGAGACACTACTAATCGGATCAAGACTCATGAGGCCTAGTAACCTAGGCTCCGATACCAACTTGTCACAACCCCAAAACCGATCGTGAGAGCGCCCAACCCAACGACTAGGCAAGCCCAACCAAATACACTCTCATCCCGAGCTTAGAGCTCAAAATCATTTATTTTAAGTCATTAACAGTGAAGGAAACCAAAATAAGCTGATAGTTATAAAAATATCGTGAAATCTCCTAAAATACAACGTAACTTCCCAAAGATCTGGGGTCACGAGTCAAGAGCCTCTATCTGAATTTCAATGCAATACTGTAAGTAACTCTACAAGTATAAGAGTATGCGAAATAAACAAAACAACAGAGTAATAAGGGGATTGTCGGGTCCTGCGGATGCCAGACAACTACCTCGATGATCCCAAATGGAGCTGTAGACCAGCACCAAGCTCAGCTAAGCTTCCAAGTACCTGAATCTACACACATGGTGCAGGGAGACGAGTGAGTACTTCCAACTCAGCGGTAACAAAAGTAAATAATGCTGAGGAAAAGAAAACCACACAAAGCACTATTTCGTGCTATAAAATACAGAATCACATTTCAGATTTCAGTAAACTTTCATGTATTCCTTTATAACATATCTGTAAGGCCCCGTAAAATTTTTGTGCATAAAACCTAGTAGATGTGGTGTCATGGTCCGAATGATGTGTTAGGAATGCGTAGAATTCTTCGTGGCGAGCTTGCTCGCCGCGGTTCGGACCCTTGGTAGTGATTTAAGTTTCAAAAATGTAGAGAAATAATGTTTCCGAAAAAGTGTCAAATATGCGGTCAAGAATGCGACCGCAGAATCAACATGCGGACCGCATTCTGACCGCAAATCGTTCCAGAGAGTTTCCCAAAAATCTGTCAAATATGCGGTCGATATGCGATCGCATGTCAAATCTGCGGTGCATTTTGCGACCGCAGATCAGACATGCGGTCCGCATAGTGACCGCATTCCTTAACAGAAACTGCTCAACTTTGAGGCCATTCTGCGGTCACTTTGCGGACCGCATGTGGGTTCTGCGGTCGCATAGTGACCGCATATTCGACCCCGGCCCAGATTTTGTGACATTTTGACCCGATCTCTTCTTTAATATAACACACTTCTTCTTCATTTTATCATATTATCTTACCAAAAATTAGAGAGAGAAGAGAGGGTTTTTAGAGAGAGAAGTTCTTCATCTTCAAGGATTGTTTCAACTACTTAATTCCAAGGGATTCTAGGGCAAGGATTCAACTTCCCCAATATTTTCAAGGTAAAAACCCTAACTATTTTCTTTGATTTTCAGTTTTAAATTGGGTAAAGAGAGGTTTGCATATAATAGCTTTTGAAAATAGAATTTTTACACTCATGCATGATTATTAAACTTGATTTCTAGTAAAAAGAAGTGAGTAGAAGTAAGAGTCTTCAAGAACAAGGTTGGCAAGAGTAGGATATCTTGGGTAAGCATAAAGTAGGAGGAAAAAGCATCACCAGGTATGTATGGCTAATTTTGATTCTTGTAAAATCGCCCAAATGTGTGCGAATCTGTTTTGGCATGTGTCAAATTGAGAAATTTTACGTAATCCTTTGATTTCCTTGTTGAGCATTTGATTGATGTTGAACTATGTGTGGTATGAAATATGAATTGAAAGATAAAAAGGTAATCGAGGTTGGTAAAGAATTGGGAACAACCATTGTGATGACATATTTGGCTTATTGTGGAAGGAATTTGAAACACCTTAATTATGGTGAATTGTTGAACATGATTATGTGGGCATTTTCGATTTTGAAATACTTGTAACATGGTTGTGATATTGAATTGAGAAGAAATTGAGAACATGAACCAATGTGTAAGTTGCTTATTTGAACTTGTTGAAATTGTGTGTAGTACCTTATTTGCTGTTTGAAATTGTTGTGTTTTCAACTGTAAGGCGGGGTCGTGTTGCGCGCCGCAACGTGGTGAAATAAGGTTTGGGTTGGGGTGATAAGGGTGGCCGAGGTAATAAGGGTGGTCAGGGGCAATAAGGATGGAAAGCGATCGAAATCGCTATTGAAAATTGATACATAAATCAATAATGTGAAATTGTGAAAGGAGACAACAGGAGAGTTTGCAACCTGTGGGGCACTGATTGCCGCTTTGTTTGACTACTTGTTCTTTACGTGATTGATTGGTTATTGTTAAATTGGTTGATTGTAGAAAGTGCTTTGTGTGAGAATTATTTGAAATGAGGAAAATGTGGAAACATGGTTGGCTGACTTAATAAATTGTTGATGTAATTTAATGGCTTGAGTTTACTTGGGACAAAGTTTGTCCATACATACCAGTACAATTCAAGTGTACCGACGTCCCTTTTGCCGGGGGCGCTACATTCGTGTCATGATTGTAGGTGGATCAGTAGCAGGCACTTCAGCTCATCGGCAGGTAGTATCCTTCTCCTTCCACTGCCCGTTTTGGTGAGCCCCTTTCTTCCTCGGGGCCTTGTGTGGTTCTTGCCACTTCGGTTTGGATTTCATTTTGGTTTTGAAAGGTATAGCTGGAGCCTTGTTACCGGCAAGTATTGTATTTCCCTTTTGTATCCTAGAGGCTCTGTAGACATGTAAACTATGGGATTGTGGCCTATGTATATGTATGGGGCGTTGTAAATATAAATTATGAACTTGTTAGTGAATCAATCACATGGTTATGTTTATGCATTATGAAATCAGTCATTATGATTAGTAATATATTTGGTTAATGAGAAACAGTCAACACAGGGGTAACGCGTGGGAATGAAAGGCACCCAGGGTCCGCTTGACTGGGGCAACCCGGTCAGGCGCCGGTCATGTCCCTCGATTTGGGGCGTGACAAACTTGGTATCAGAGCTTAAGGTTTTAAAGTGTCCTAGGATGTCTCGGAGTCGTGTCTAGTAGTGCCCTTCTTATAGGTGTGTTGTCGACCACATCATATAAGTAGGGGGCTACACGGGCATTTAGGAAATTACCTATTTCTTTGTTAATCTATGTCGTGCGGTAAAGTGCAATGTGGAAATATCCGTGTCTAATTCGTGCCTTGTTCCCAAATTTTCAGAATATGGCACCTAAGAAGAAGGCTAGACTCGGTCTTAGGGCCAATACCGTCCCAAGTGCTGCTGTTAATCATGTACCCGATGCCGTGGGAGAGAATGACCCACCAGTCCCGAATTTGCCTGGCCCATCTGTTCAAAACCCAAGTGTCCCTATTCCAGCCGCGGCAGAGGATGCCACCATTCCTCCTGCCGGTGTTCCTGACTCAGATACAGTTCCTGCTTCGGGCTCTGGTATCTCTAATGAAGAACTTAGGGGAGCCATCCATATGTTAACACAGCTAGTGGCCGCACAGGCCCAGAGATCCCATGATGCCCCTGCATCCTCCAGCGGACAGGGAGATTCTTTTGGCTCCAGAGTCCATCAATTCTTGCGATTGGCCCCTCCAGAATTTTCAGGCACCGATCCAGAGGCCGACCCACAGGAATTCCTTGATGAGATATACAAGACCCTCAGAGTAATGAAGGCTACAGATATAGAGGGGGTAGAGTTGGCCTCTTACAGGATGAAGGGAGCGGCACGTTCATGGTTCGAAATGTGGGAGGATTCCCGTGAGGAAGGGAGCCCTCTGGCCGGATGGGATGAGTTCGTGGATGCATTTATGGACCACTTCTTACCTGCTGAGGCAATGGCAGCCCATGCCACTGAGTTCGAGGTTCTCAAGCAGGGCAGTATGAGTGTTTGGGAGTATCACATGGAGTTCGTAAGGTTGTCCAAGTACGCTCCACATTTAGTGTCGACCATGGATGCCCGGGTTCGACGGTTTGTTCAGGGCCTTAGCCCTTTGGTGGTGAATGAGGCCGCCACAGCAGCTTTGCACTCAGACATGAACTATGGGAGGATTGTGGGGTTTGCTCAGGCCACAGAGGCTAGGAAATTGAAGATTCGTGCAGAAAGAGAAAGTAGCAGCAGGGCCCGGTCAATGGGTCGTTCAGGGAGATCACTTCCAGGGAAGGGGTCATCAGGGCCATCCCAGTCATATGCTCGGTCCTCCGCGAGTGCACCGCCATCCGTGCACAGTCATCAGCAGGGCAGTTACTCGAGACCTGGTTCAGACAGCAGGAGGTCTCGTCAGTCTGGTCATCCTGGGGTGAGATCCCAGCAACAGGGGAGACCTACATGCCCCAAGTGTGGGAGATTTCATACAGAAACTTGCTACCTTGACCTTCCAGTGTGCTTCGGGTGCGGGGTGAGAGGTCACATTCAGCGGGACTGCCGTGCACCCCGTCAGGGTATAGGTAGGGGATCCGCTCAGTCATCCGGTTCTTCAGCTGCTACATCATCAGCGCGTACTCCAGCAGCAGCAGGGCGTGGTGCAGCTAGGGGTGGAGCTCGGGGTAGGGGTGGACCTAGCCGATTCTATGCATTGAGTGGCCGCCAAAATGCCGAGGCTTCTCCAGATGTTGTTACAGGTATCATGTCTGTTCAGACTATTGATTGCTATGCCTTTATTGATCCAGGGTCCTCCTTGTCTTATGTTACTCCATTCATTGCTTCAAGTTTTGGGATAGAACCCGAACAGCTTCATGAGCCGTTCTCTGTGTCGACACCTATTGGTGATTCTATTACGGCCTCACGAGTCTATAGGAATTGTGTTGTTACGGTGGGTGGTCGTGATACCACAGCCGATCTTATTGATCTTGGGATGGTAGATTTTGATGTAATTATGGGGATGGATTGGCTCTATTCGTGCTTTGCCAAACTTGACTGTCGAACGAGAGTTATGAGGCTCGAGTTCCCTAACGAGCCAGTCATTGAATGGAGAGGAAATGGTGTAGTGCCAAGGGGTAGGTTTATTTCCTACCTTAAGGCTTCGAAGATGATTAAGAAAGGGTGTATCTATCACCTGGTTCGGGTAACGGACACCACCTCAGATGTGCCTATCCTCGAGTCCGTGCCAATTGTGAATGAATTTCCTGAAGTGTTTCCAGATGAGCTTCCAGGCATCCCGCCGGATAGGGAGATTGATTTCGGAATTGATGTATTGCCAGATACTCGGCCAATATCCATTCCACCTTACAGGATGGCGCCAGCAGAGTTAAGGGAGTTAAAGGAGCAGTTGAGGGATTTATTAGAGAAAGGGTTCATACGACCGAGTGTGTCGCCATGGGGTGCTCCGGTTTTCTTTGTCAGAAAGAAGGATGGGTCACTTCGAATGTGTATTGATTATCGGCAGCTCAACAAAGTCACCATTAAGAATAAATATCCATTGCCTCGAGTGGATGATCTGTTTGACCAATTGCAGGGAGCGAGGTTCTTCTCAAAGATTGATGTAAGGCCCTGTAAAATTTTTGTGCATAAAACCTAGTAGCTGTGGTGTCATGGTTCGAACTCGTTATGGTCACTTCGAGTTTTTGGTCATGTCTTTTGGGCTAACCAATGCCCCAGCAGCTTTCATGGACCTTATGAATCGGGTTTTCAAGCCATTCCTAGATTCCTTTGTGATTGTATTCATTGACGACATTCTCATCTACTCTCGGAGCAGGGAAGATCATGCCGTTCACCTCAGAGCAGCATTGCAGACCCTTCATCAGCATCAATTGTATGCCAAGTTCTCAAAATGTGAGTTTTGGTTGAAGTCCGTAGCTTTTCTAGGGCATGTTATTTCCAGTGAGGGAATTATGGTGGATCCTCAGAAGATTGCGGCAGTGAAAGATTGGCCTAGACCCACGACCCCGACAGAGATTCGCAGCTTTTTGGGTCTGGCAGGGTACTATCGGAGGTTTGTAGGGGGATTCTCAACCCTCGCCTCCCCATTGACTAAATTGACGCGGAAAGCAGTTAAGTTCCAGTGGTCCGAAGCATGTGAGAAAAGTTTCCAAGAACTAAAGTCAAGATTGACCTCGGCACCAGTATTGGCCTTGCCAGAAGGCACAGAGGGACTTGTAGTCTATTGTGATGCCTCCAGAGTTGGTTTGGGATGTGTATTGATGCAGCACGGAAAGGTTTTATCATATGCTTCCAGGCAACTCAAGAACCATGAGAAGAATTATCCGACGCATGATTTGGAACTTGCAGCTGTTGTGTTTGCCTTGAAAATATGGCGGCACTATCTTTATGGAGTTCATGTAGATGTGTTTTCAGACCACAAGAGCCTCCAGTATTTGTTCAAGCAGAAGGAGCTAAATCTGAGACAGCGGTGGTGGTTAGAATTACTCAAGGACTATGATATGGACATAATGTACCATCCAGGGAAGGCAAATGTGGTAGCCGACGCTCTTAGTCGGAAATCCATGGGTAGTTTGGCTCATTTGGGTGTGGATCGGAGACCCCTGGCTCGAGAGGTCTACCAATTAGCCAGCTTGGGGGTTCGTATTTCGGCGTCAGACGAGGGGGATATCTTGGTGCATAATGGAGCAGAATCATCATTGGTCGCGGAAATCAAGGAAAAGCAGTTCATGGATCCAGCATTGGTTCGGGCGAAGGAAGCAGTCATGGATGACAAGACCTCAGCATTTGTACTCAGCAGCGAAGATGGTGTATTGCGGTGTCAAGATAGGCTATGTGTTCCGGATGTGGACGAGCTTCGGGAAAGAGTGATGGCAGAGGCTCATACTTCCAGGTATTCTGTGCACCCTGGTTCAACGAAAATGTATCATGACCTCAAGGAGATTTATTGGTGGAACGGTATGAAAAGGGATGTGGTAGGCTTTGTAGCTAAATGTCCGAACTGTCAACAAGTGAAGGCCGAGCATCAACGGCCTGGTGGATTAACTCAGCTTATAGAAATACCAAGGTGGAAATGGGAGATGATCAATATGGATTTCGTGGTAGGGTTACCTCGCACTCGGCGTAAGTTTGACTCAATATGGGTGATAGTGGATCGACTCACCAAATCAGCTCACTTCCTGCCTGTCAAGTCCACTGATACCGCGGAGCAATATGCAAGATTGTACATCAAAGAGATAGTAAGGCTTCATGGCACTCCACTTTCTATCATCTCAGATCGCGGGGCTCAGTTCACCGCTAACTTTTGGAAGAAGTTTCAGCAAGGTTTGGGAACTCAGGTGAATCTCAGCACAGCTTTCCATCCACAGACCGATGGACAGGCCGAGCGGACCATTCAGACGCTCGAAGATATGTTGCGGGCTTGTGTCTTAGATTTTAAAGGTAATTGGGATGAACACTTGCCACCGATAGAATTTGCTTACAATAACAGCTATCATGCTAGCATTCAGATGGCCCCGTTTGAGGCATTATACGGGAGAAGATGTAGATCGCCAATCGGGTGGTTTGAGGTAGGTGAAGCGGAATTGCTAGGGCCAGATATGGTATACGAAGCTATGGAAAAGGTCAAGGTTATTCAGGAGAGAATGAAAACAGCACAGAGTCGTCAAAAGTCCTATGCAGACGTTCGTCGAACGGATTTGGAGTTTCAAGTCGATGATTGGGTGTTCTTGAGGGTATCTCCTATGAAGGGAGTCATGCGATTTGGAAAGAAAGGGAAATTGAGTCCTAGGTATGTCGGGCCATATCGGATCGTTCAAAGGATTGGTCAAGTTGCTTATAGGCTAGAGTTGCCTCCCGAGATGTCATCAGTGCATCCGGTATTCCATGTGTCCATGTTGAAGAAAGTGATTGGAGATCCATCCACCATCATGCCAGGTCGAAGCTATAGAGGTTAATGAAGATTTGTCATATGAAGAAGTTCCGGTTGCCATTCTTGATAGGCAAGTCCGTAAGTTGAGAAATAAGGAAGTTGCCTCTGTTAAAGTATTGTGGCGAAGTCAACAAGTTGAGGAGGCCACATGGGAAGCAGAAAAAGAAATGAAAGAAAAGTACCCCCATTTGTTTGATCAAGCCTAGGAGAAATTAGGTGACCCTCCTACTCTTAGTAACTGTCATCTTGTCTAAGTTGTTTCCCTCTTAGTGTTATTAAAAGCCTCCTCCATTTTGTAAAGAGTTATGTGTTAAGTAAGCGACTAATAGTAAGTGTAGATTGGTAGTGGTTTGTTTGTGTGTACATGTTGTGTTAAAATGGTTGAATAAGGAAAGGACTCATTGAAGTGACTAGTTATGTGCAATAGTAACAATGTGATAAAAATGTGTGCATTTGTTGAGGCAAGAAAGTATATACAAGTTGTGAAAAGTGTTGTATTTGTGTATTGTTGTTTGGTAATGTGTTTCGGGGGCCCTCTGACAGGTGGATATGTCCATAATACAAAGGAAACTCCGGCGAAATTTTTCTAAAATATAAGAGTTAGTCAAAATTTTGATAGCTTGCATATCATGTCTTTCAAAACTCATTTATTTCAAAATCCTCATTCGAGGACGAATGATCTTAAGGGGGAGAGGATGTAAGGCCCCGTAAAATTTTTGTGCATAAAACCTAGTAGATGTGGTGTCATGGTCCGAATGATGTGTTAGGAATGCGTAGAATTCTTCGCGGCGAGCTTGCTCGCCGCGGTTCGGACCCTTGGTAGTGATTTAAGTTTCAAAAATGTAGAGAAATAATTTTTCCGAAAAAGTGTCAAATATGCGGTCAAGAATGCGACCGCAGAATCAACATGCGGACCGCATTCTGACCGCAAATCGTTCCAGAGAGTTTCCCAAAAATCTGTCAAATATGCGGTCGATATGCGATCGCATGTCAAATCTGCGGTGCATTTTGCGACCGCAGATCAGACATGCGGTCCGCATAGTGACCGCATTCCTTAACAGAAACTGCTCAACTTTGAGGCCATTCTGCGGTCACTTTGCGGACCGCATGTGGGTTCTGCGGTCGCATAGTGACCGCATATTCGACCCCGGCCCAGATTTTGTGACATTTTGACCCGATCTCTTCTTTAATATAACACACTTCTTCTTCATTTTATCATATTATCTTACCAAAAATTAGAGAGAGAAGAGAGGGTTTTTAGAGAGAGAAGTTCTTCATCTTCAAGGATTGTTTCAACTACTTAATTCCAAGGGATTCTAGGGCAAGGATTCAACTTCCCCAATATTTTCAAGGTAAAAACCCTAACTATTTTCTTTGATTTTCAGTTTTAAATTGGGTAAAGAGAGGTTTGCATATAATAGCTTTTGAAAATAGAATTTTTACACTCATGCATGATTATTAAACTTGATTTCTAGTAAAAAGAAGTGAGTAGAAGTAAGAGTCTTCAAGAACAAGGTTGGCAAGAGTAGGATATCTTGGGTAAGCATAAAGTAGGAGGAAAAAGCATCACCAGGTATGTATGGCTAATTTTGATTCTTGTAAAATCGCCCAAATGTGTGCGAACTGTTTTGGCATGTGTCAAATTGAGAAATTTTACGTAATCCTTTGATTTCCTTGTTGAGCATTTGATTGATGTTGAACTATGTGTGGTATGAAATATGAATTGAAAGATAAAAAGGTAATCGAGGTTGGTAAAGAATTGGGAACAACCATTGTGATGACATATTTGGCTTATTGTGGAAGGAATTTGAAACACCTTAATTGTGGTGAATTGTTGAACATGATTATGTGGGCATTTTCGATTTTGGAATACTTGTAACATGGTTGTGATATTGAATTGAGAAGAAATTGAGAACATGAACCAATGTGTAAGTTGCTTATTTGAACTTGTTGAAATTGTGTGTAGTACCTTATCTGCTGTTTGAAATTGTTGTGTTTTCAACTGTAAGGCGGGGTCGTGTTGCGCGCCGCAACGTGGTGAAATAAGGTGTGGGTTGGGGTGATAAGGGTGGCCGAGGTAATAAGGGTGGTCGGGGGCAATAAGGATGGAAAGCGATCGAAATCGCTATTGAAAATTGATACATAAATCAATAATGTGAAATTGTGAAAGGAGACAGCAGGAGAGTTTGCAACCTGTGGGGCACTGATTGCCCCTTTGTTTGACTACTTGTTCTTTACGTGATTGATTGGTTATTGTTAAATTGGTTGATTGTAGAAAGTGCTTTGTGTGAGAATTATTTGAAATGAGGAAAATGTGGAAACATGGTTGGTTGGCTTAATTAATTGTTGATGTAATTTAATGGCTTGAGTTTACTTGGGACAAAGTTTGTCCATACATACCAGTACAATTCAAGTGTACTGACGTCCCTTTTGCCGGGGGCGCTACATTCGTGTCATGATTGTAGGTGGATCGGTAGCAGGCACTTCAGCTCATCGGCAGTAGTATCCTTCTCCTTCCACTGCCCGTTTTGGTGAGCCCCTTTCTTCCTCGGGGCCTTGTGTGGTTCTTGCCACTTCGGTTTGGATTTCATTTTGGTTTTGAAAGGTATAGCCGGAGCCTTGTTACCGGCAAGTATTGTATTTCCCTTTTGTATCCTAGAGGCTCTGTAGACATGTAAACTGTGGGATTGTGGCCTATGTATATGTATGGGGCGTTGTAAATATAAATTATGAACTTGTTAGTGAATCAATCACATGGTTATGTTTATGCATTATGAAATCAGTCATTATGATTAGTAATATATTTGGTTAATGAGAAACAGTCAACACAGGGGTAACGCGTGGGAATGAAAGGCACCCAGGTCCGCTTGACTGGGGCAACCCGGTCAGGCGCCGGTCATGTCCCTCGATTTGGGGCGTGACAATATCTATGTAGATTTTGAAATCTCTTTTTAACATCTCTTTCTTTCATTATTAACAGTTCAATACCTGGGTACAACATCAAACAATGCAGGTCTACACTCAAGTCAGCCCCTTGGGCTCAGCACTCCTTAACAATTTCCACCAGGGTATCTGGTCAAGAAGGCAAATAACATATGTATGCTAGTAATGTATGAGTGCTAAATGACATGCCACGTAGTACAAGTAGACCCAATATATGAATGCAATGCAGTGCACATGACACTGTGGCGTACAACCAGATCCATGCAAAGGTGCCCGCGCTCACTATGGGGGTTCAGACTCCGGAGGGGCTCCTACAACCCAAGCACAATATCAATATCACTCCTGCTGCGGCGTGCAGCTTGATCCATACATATTCATGAATGCATATAAGCCCCTTGGGCAATAGTATCATAACAGCTCACAGCTAAAATGTCATCAAAGCCTTGTTTAAGTTTTCAAATCTTTCAAAAATGGTGAGTCGAAAAATACCATTTAAAAACATTAGACTTAGATGAAAATATGCAAAGTATTGCCAATACAGTGATACCAATCCCTGAAGGATTCAAATATTCGGCACTAAGCCCAAAACATGATAATCGGTCCAGTTCATGATAATTAATATCTTTATTTGGGTGTCAATTCAATTTCAAGCAATTAGGTAGTGTTTTTATTAAGCGGGACGGACCAAGTCACAATCCCCAATGGTGCTCTACCCCATGCCAATTATCCGGTGTGCAAGTCAACTCAATACAGCACTATGATGTGCAAGTCCGGGGTTTACAAACCCTCAGGACATCATTTACAAGTATTACCCACGTCGATCCGGCGAAAACTCTAGCCCGTGATACCTTTGCTCCTCAAACCGGCCTCCACGCGCACCGAAGCTAGCCAAAATCAGTACAAATATATCATAATAGGCTAATGGAACAACACCCAATCGAAACCAATCGAAATATAGGAATAATCTCGAAACTAGCAAAATCTGAGCCCCGGGCCCGCTTCTAGAAAAAAATATGAAACTCACATTTTCAGAATCCTCTTCTCGCCACGAGTCCGTACATATAATATTATTAAAATCGGAGTTCAAATAAGCCACCAAAACCCAATTTTACATAGCAAAAATCCAAGCCCTAACTTCCTCAATTTATACCCAAATTCAGAGAATTAATGGAAGATTATTTGATCAAATGACGTATTACGACCACGAGACTTACCTCCAATCACTTCCCGACGAAATCCCATTCAAATTCTATCAATTACGTCTCAGTGTAGTGCACAATAGAGGAAATAATGAGGGGTTCGTGTCTGAAATTTTAATTAAAAGCCTTCTATTCTGCCCAGGTTAACACGGCGAACGCGGTCAACACCCCTACATTCGCGGTAAAAAAATTCCATCTGACCAAAATTACCTCTACGCGAACGTGACCCCTGGCCCACGAACGTTATCCTCTGCCCCTTCCTCTTACGCGAACGCATTCCACTCTCACGCGATCGTTGCATGATCTTCTTACTCTTTGCGATCGCGAAGCCCCTGAAGCGAACGCGATGCATAAAATTTCCAGACCCCTCAAATTACTCTACGCGTTCACGTCCATCACCATAAGAACGCGATGAACAAAAGTCTGCAACTCTTATACCAGAAAAACTGATCTCAATACAAACCAAAATGGGTCTGTTTGACCACCTGAATTCATCCCGAGGCCACCGGGACCTCAACCAAAGACACCAACGTACCCCGAATCGTCATACAAACTTGTTCCAATCATAGAAATACATCCTTAAACACAAAAATTTTCGAATCAATGTAGATTCAAGCCTAAGTTTTGACTATAACTTCCGAAACCAACATTCAATCAAAAACCCGACCAAACGATGTCCGCATGACTTGAAAATTTGCACACATATCCAAAATCACCTAACGAAGCTACTGCAACTATCAGAATTCCATTCTGACTCCTAGATCAAAACCTCACCTATCAACCAGATTTCGCCAGAATTCCAATTTCGCCAATTCAAGCCTATTTCTACACCGGACCTCCAAATCAAATTCCAATTGCTCTCCCGAGTCATAAATCATCCTCCAAAGCTATCCGAATCATCGAAATTCACATCTGAGCCTTCTAACCACATAGTCAACTTCTAGTTGACTTTTCTAAAACAAGCTTCCTTCTACGAGGCTATATTCTTTATTTTCAACTAGATTCAATACAAATTCACCCAGTAGACTCTATTACTGATATAGAACATGAAACCACATAATAAGGGGGAAACAAGACGGTAACTCTCGTGACGACGGATCGGGTCATCACAAGATGTTTTTTCCCCCATATAAGGACACTATTCCTTCTGAGTTTATCCACTCAAACACATATATCTTAGCAAATATATAAAATACAGAAAGTGAAAAAATAGATGTTGTCATTAGGCAAATAGTGGACGAGATCAAGCATGACATCATTGAGGCATTTAAGTTGAAGCTTGATGAGGTCATAGAAAAGTATGATAGGATGCTCGAAGAAATTAACAACAAGCTTGACACGCTTGTGATGTATGAAAGATTTGACAACCTTGCTGATGATGATGCTCGTCCACCTGGAAGCGACAACGACAATGACAGGACGACGATGATGATGATGATGGAATGGACGATTAAATTTTTTATTTATGTAATATGTTTTTATGTTTTATTATGTTTTAATGAAATTTAAGTTTTTGTTATAAGTTTTTTTCTGCATTTTTTTAATATTTATTCTATTTAAATTCAAAAAATGGCATAGGAAATGAACTATATAAGTGGAGCAGGAATTAACAAAAACTATATATTAGGCATTGCATGAAATGAACTAAATAACTTCAGTAGGATGAAGTATATTACTCAGCTGTTTGGCCGAAGTTTTATAGTGCATTATAATTTTTTTTTAATTTAGCCAGTGTAGGTGCAAAACTTCGGCCTCCTGCTTAACTTTTTAAGTAATAACAAAAAAACTTCAACTGGTTGGCCGAAGTTTTTTTAGTGCAATATCTTTTTTTAATTTAGCCATTGTATGTTAAAAACTTATGCCGCATGCTTAAGTTTTTGAGTACCGAAGTTTTTTTAGTGCATTATAATTTTTTTAATTTAGCCAGTGTAGGTGCAAAACTTCGGCCTCCTGCTTAAGTTTTTAAGTAATAAAAAAACTTCAGCTGGTTAGTCGAAGTTTTTTTAGTGCAATTGTTTTTGTAATTTAGCCATTGTATGTGAAAAACTTCTACCACATGCTTAAGTTTTTGAGTAATAACAAAAATAGTTCAGCTGTTTGGCCGAAATTTTTTTAGTGCATTATAATATTTTTTAATTTAACCAGTGTAGGTACAAAACTTCGGCCTCCTGCTTAAGTTTTTTGGTAATAACAAAAAACCATCAGCTGGTAGGCCGAAGTTTTTTTAGTGCACTATTTTTTTTAAATTTAGCCATTGTATGTGCTAAACTTCGGCCTCCTGCTTAAGTTTTTAAGTAATAACAAAAAAACTTTAGCTGGTTGGCCGAAGTTTTTTTAGTGCAATATTTTTTTTAATTTAGCCATTGTCTGTGGAAAACTTCTGCCGCATGCTTAGATTTTTTAGTAATAACAACAAAACTTCAGCTGGTTGACCGAAATTTTTCGGTGCATTATGATTTTTTAAATTTAGCCAGTGTAGGTGCAAAACTTTGGCCTCCTACTGAAGTTTTTGAATAATAAAAAAAACTTCAGCTGGTTGGCCAAAGTTTTTTTTTAGTGCATTATGATTTTTTTTTAATTTAGCCATTCTATTGCAAAACCTCTGTCGCCTGCTGAAGTTTTTGAATAATAACAAAAAAACATTAGTTGGTTGGCCGAAATGTTTTTAGTGCATTACGATTTTTTTAATTGCTTAAGTTTTTAACTAATAACAAGAAAACTTCAGCTGGTTGGCCGAAGTTCTAGTAACATATCACACATTAATGTACAATTCAATGAATTAATCAGAAAACATTTTGAATTATATAGATGAATTTGAATTTAAATTAATTAAGTGAAACAACTCCAATCAATTAATCAAAAAATATATAAATTCAAAATCTATTTTGAATACTGGAGATGAATTTTAATACTTACACTGGAGATGAATTTGCATACTCGTGGTGAATTTGAATTTGAATATGGAATTTGAATACGTACAAGAAGCGATCTCAGGAGAAACTGACTAATGGTGGAGATACAGAAGAGATCTATAATTTGAATATGTGAATACGGAGGAGAGACACATTTTTATATATTTTGGAAGGGGTATAATGGCCATATTAAAATGGGTATTCCATTAAGTGCTTACGAAATCAATAATTTTTAAAAATAAGGTATAGATTAAAAGGTGGCATAAAAACTTTGTACCTATAACGACCCGAACGGTCGTTTTTGAAATTTACGCCCTGATCCTCAATTTAACTATTCCCCTAAGTCCATTTCTGCTATTGTAGTTCGCCGGGAGGTTCGGTTATAGAATTTGATGCGTTTTGGGACACTTTGTCCTTAAATGAGAGCTTTATAGTTGAAAAATGGCCCGTATTCGGAACAGTGTTAAGACAACCTCAGAACGGAAATTTGATGGTTCCATTAGCTCCATTAGGTGATTTCGGGCTTGGGAGCACGTCCGGGATGTATTTTGGAGGTCTGTAGCTCAATTAGGCTTGAAATGTCGAAGTTTAAAATTTTTGGAAATCTGATCGATAGGTGAGATTTTGATTTAGGCATCAGAATGGAGTCCTGATAGCTGCAGTAGCTTTGTTAGGTGATTTTGGATATTTCTGCAAATTTTCAGGTCATTCGGACATCGTTTGGTCGGGTTTTTTATAGCATGTAGGTTTCAGAAGTTCTGGATGAAATTTGGGCTTGAATTCGCTTTGATTTGGTGATTTCTGTGTTTAAGGGCATGTTTTTATGATTCGAACAAGTTTGTATAATGATTTAGAGTGGATTTGTGTTTTTGGTTGAGGTCCCGGGGGCCTCGGGTTAATTACGGAAGGCAAAAATGGGAAAATTTGGAAGCTTGCATCAGGCCTGGTGTCTACCTTCTGGTATTTCCGCTCCTACGGAAGAAGGCCCGCAAAAGCGTGACCGCTGAAGTGGGCAAAAGAACGCAGAAGTGTATTGGGGCCGGTTAGGGGATTTCCGCATAAGCGGACGATGTTTGCACAAGCGCTTGCGCAGAAGTGAGAAGCAAATCGCAGAAGCGGACAATTTCCGCTTAAGCAGTGTCGCATAAGCGACTGGACGTCCGCAGAAGCGGAACTTGAGTGTAACCAAAGGGGTCGCAGAAGCGACCATTTCTCCGCAAAAGCGGAACCGCTGAAGCGGTAGTGGGGTCGCAGAAGCGAAAACCCATGAAGGGTTTAAAAATCAGTAACTCGAAATTTCAGAACACTTTAACACATTGGAGGCTTTGAACTAGGAGAGGGTTTTAGCGATTTTGAGGAGGAAATCAAGGGGAAACATCAGGTAATCACTCCTAGACTAATTTTATGTTTATATATTGTTAAACCACGGATTTAACCTCCGAAAATAGAGGATTAGAGGTGGATTAATGGAGGTTTTCACCCTAGGCCTAATTTATGGAAAATCATTGATTTGAATGGGCAAATGGAGTCCGATTTTGGTAAATTTTATATGCATGGACTCGTGATGAGATAAGGAACTCGATAATATAACTTTAGTAATTTTTCGAGAAGCGTACCGAAAGTCAGGTTTTGGCAACTTGTGATTTTTGGTATATTTTGAATTTGCTTCGATTGGGTAATGCCCAATTGGCCTACATTATTTCTATTGATTTTGATGAGATACTACACCTGTGGAGGCCGATACTCATGGCAAGAGAGTTGTCTCTTTGAGTTATCGTACCGGAGTCGAGGTAAGTGGCTTGTCTAACCTCATGTGGGGGAACCTTCACCTCTAGGATATTATATCTTAATTTAAATTCCTTGTACGCAAGGTGACGGGCGTGTACATGCACAGATTGTTGGAACCCACCTTATTTGAATTGTTCAATTCGTGATCTTTCTATTCTTAGCTGATTATATCGTGATATTTACTTGATATTCGTTTGAAAAGCATGGTTAGATAGGATTTATCCGTCTAAGTGCCTAATTGTCTTACTTGAACTTCTTGATACTGGCTTTGGTAAAATTGTAGTTATGCATAGCATATTTATCTGTGCTTTCCTTTTTATTGTTTGTGTTGGTGGACTGCGGGTTCAATTCCAGGAGATCCAAGGGCTGCAGGTTCGATTCCTGGAGACCCGGAGTTGTAGTGTTTGTGGATTGCAGGTTCAATTCCAGGATATCAGGAGTTTATTGATACATATTGAGATACGGATTTGCGGGTTCGATTCCCGGAGATTCTGAGATATTGAGTTATGGACTGCGGGTTCAATTCCCGGAGATCCTAAGGTTGCGGGTTCGATTCACGGAGACCCAGAGATACTGATGTCGGGACTGGGGGTTAAATTACCAGAGATCCTAAGTTGTTGAAATATAGAGAGGGATTGTGGGTTCAATTCCCTTAGGTCATGGACTTGTTGATTCGACTTTATGTTGTGTTGGTTACTTATTGTTAGCTTAATTGTAGACGGTTGCAGTAATTACTTTATTGTTGTTATTTCGGCCTCATTCTTATTTAAACTGCTTATTATTGTTATTATCATTATATTATTGTCTCTCGGTAGGGCCCTAACCTTCCTCTTCACTACTCCATCGAGGTTAGGCTTGGCACTTACTGAGTACCGCCGTGGTGTACTCATGCCACTCTTCTTCACACTTTTGTTGTGCAGATCCAGATACATCAGGTCAGGCTCATCTCAGGTGATTTAGCAGCACCTCAGGAGAATTGAGGTATGATCTGCTACGTCCGCGGATCCGCAGGGTCTCCTTCTATTCGTATTAGTGATAGCAGTTACTTTCCCTTATTCTCGTTGTTTAGACATTCTTACTGTATAGAGCCACAGTTGTACTCTTCTTTTAGTCTGTGTTACCCGTGGGATACCGGGTCTTGGTAGTATGTTGTTTAGTGTGTTTGGGCGAAGTGTATGTGCCAAGCGGTTCTTATTACATTTATTTTATATCATTCCGCTATTATTTTATCTCTTGATTCATGAAATTGTACATTCCGCATCGTGTTAGGCTTACCTAGTTGTGGGGACTAGGTGCCGTCATGACATGTTCACATTTGGTGAACTAGGGTCATGACAAGTTGGTATCAGAGCTATAGGTTCATAGGAGTCATGGGACACAGACCGGTTACTTAGAGTCTCACTGATCGATACGGAGACGTCTGAATTTATCAACGAAAGGCTATGCAACAATTTAGGAAACTCTTCATTTCTTTTGGATTCCTTGTCGTGCGACATTTTTGGCCCCGAATATAAATTTTTGCTTTCTATTCTCTCACAGATGGTGAGGACACGTGCTACTCGCGAGGATTAGGCACACGCGCCCCTACTGCTGCTGCTAGAGGTCGGGGCCGTGGTAGAGGATGAGGACGTGCCCGAGGTGTAGCCACAGCACCCGCACGCGCTCCTGCTGAGGTACCACTGGTGGATCAGGTTGGAGCGCATGCACCTGGTACACCGACTACAACTGCTACTACTCCAGCACTCCAGGAGACCCTGGCCCAGTTCATAAGTATGTATACTACTTTAGCTCAGGCAGGGTTACTTCCTCTCACTGCAGCTACATATCATGTCGGCGGAGGGGACCAGACTCCTGTAGCCGCTGCACCTGGGCAGCGAGTGCTCGTGGAGCAGGTTCCAGAGATTATTGTTATGCCTCCTGCTGCCCCAGTAAAGCCCAGAGGTGGGCCAGCTACCTCCGAGGACGAGAAGCGTAGATTAGAAAGGTTCAAGAAATATGACCCTCCAGTGTTCAACGGTTTGGCTACAGATGATGCATTGGATTTTCTAGAGGAGTGTCATCGTATCCTTCGTACCATGGGGATAGTGGAGACTAGCAGGGTTTCCTTCACTGCTTTTTAGCTTCGTGGGAGCGCTTATGATTTGTGCGGCACGTATGAGTTGGATAGTCCAGATGAGTCTGCTTCATTGACCCGAACGCACTTTTCCCACCTGTTTGCGTGGGAGTTTTTTCCCCAAATCCTTAGGGATTCTTGGCGATTGGAGTTTGAGCGGTTGCGACAGGGCTCCATGACAGTATCGGAGTATGCTATTAGTTTCACCCGTCTAGCCAGGCATGCACCGGCCTTGGTAGCGACGGTCCGAGAGAGAGTGCAGAGATTTATTGAGGGTCTTATTCCGCCGATCCGGTCCAGCATGGCCAGGGAATTGGAGACAGATATACCTTATCAGAAGGCGGTGAGAATTGCTAGGAGAATCGAGAGTAAGCTCCTTAGAGAGCGGGGAGAGAGGGAGGCCAATAGGTCTCGTGAGTCGGGCCATTTCTCTGGTGCCCGCACTGCAGCAGCCGATCATTTTTGTAGGGGTTATTCCAGTCGTCCAATTTATTCAGCATTGCCAGCAGCCGGTAGTACTCCAGCTCTTCCAGCACCTCAGGAGCCTTATTATTCTCCCGTAGTTTCTAGTGTGCCTCCTGCGCGGGGTACCTCCAAGGGTCAGACTAGTGGGGGTGAGGCCGGTCAGTCACAGCCACCACGTCCCACCAGAGCTTGTTTTGAGTGTGGGGATACTCGTCATCTGGTTAGGGAGTGCCCCGGGCGTAGGAGAGGAGCACCTCCACCTCTTTCGCAGCCTCAGCTGCCACTCCACCAGCCCAGACAGCCAGGGGCGGGGATCAGCTGCCACTCCACCTGCCCAGCCAGCCAGGGGCAGGGATTAGGGTGCCAGAGGCTGACCTCAAGAGAGGGGTCAGGCTAGGTTTTATGTTATTCCTAATCGCGCTACAGCTGTTGCATCTAATTCTGTTATCACATGTATTATTTTGGTTAGTCACAGAGAGACATCGGTTCTATTCAATCCTGGTTCTGTTCTCTTATTTTACTTCACATCTGGGTGTGCCTTGGGATTCTTTGAGTGCCCCCATTTGTGTTTCCACGCCGATGGGAGAATATTTGGCTGTGGACCGTGTGTATCGGTCATGTTTGGTTACTATTTGTGGTTTTGAGACCATAGCAGATCTATTGTTGCTCGGGATGGTCGATTTTGATATTATTTTGGACATGGACTGTTTTTCGCCCCATTATGCTATTCTTGATTGTCATGCCAAGACCGTGATGCTGGTTATGCCAGGCATTCCACGTATTGCATGGAGTGGTACTCTAGATCACACCCCCAGCCGTGTTATTTCCTTTCTCAAAGCTCAGCGTATGGTTGAGAAGGGGTGTGCTGCTTATCTAGCTTATGTGCAGGATGTCAGTATTGACACTCCTATTTATTTCGTTCCAATGGTACGTCATTTCTCTGATGTGTTTCCAGCTGATCTCCCGGGCATGCCGCCCGACAGAGATATTGATTTTGGTATTGACTTATTGCCAGGCACTCAGCCCATTTCTATTCCACCGTACCGTATGGATCCTCCTGAGTTGAAGGAGTTGAAGGATCAGTTACAAGAGTTATTGGGTAAGGGTTTCATTCGACCAAGTATTTTTCCTTGGGGTGCTCCTATGTTATTTGTGAAGCAAAAGGACGGTTCTATGCGTATGTGTATTGACTATCGTCAGTTGAACAAAGTTACAGTGAAGAACCGGTATCCTTTGCCACGTATTGATGATTTATTTGACAAGCTACAGGGCACACAGGTGTTCTCCAAGAATGATTTGCACTCTGGTTATCATCAGCTGAAGATTCAGGAGTCAGATATCCCGAAGACTGCCTTCAAGACTCGGTATGGTCACTACGAGTTCTTCGTGATGTCCTTCGGGCTAACTAATGCCCAAGCAACTTTTATGCATTTGATGCACAGTGTGTTCAAGCCATATCTGGACTCGTTCATGATTGTTTTTATTGATGATATTCTAGTATATTCCCGGAGTCGGGAAGAGCACGAGCAACATCTGAGGATAGTGCTTCAGACTCTGAGGGAGAAGTAGTTATATGCCAAGTTCTCTAAATGTGAATTCTGGCTGAGTTCAGTGGCATTTCTAGGCCACGTGGTGTCGAGCAATGGTATTCGAGTGGATTCGAGGAAGGTGGAGGCCGTGCAGAGTTGGCCCAGACCCTCCTCAGCTACTGAGATTCGTAGTTTCCTTGGTTTGGCGAGTTATTATCGTCCTTTCATAGAGGGGTTCTCTTCGATCGCAACACCTATAACCAGATTGACCCAAAAGGGTGCCCCTTTCCAGTGGACAAAGGACTGTGGGACGAGCTTTCAGAAGCTCAAGACAGCTTTGACTTCGGCCCCTATCATGATGTTGCCTACAGGTTCGGGGTCCTATAAAGTATATTGTGATGTCTCACGAGTTGGACTCGGTACAGTATTGATGCAAGACGGTAGGGTGATTGCCTACGCATCCAGATAGCTGAAGGTACATGAAAAGAACTACCCTGTTCACGATCTTGAGCTAGCTGCCATTGTTCAAGCCTTGAAGATTTGGCGTCATTACTTGTATGGGGTTCCTTGTGAGATCTACACTGATCATCGGAGCTTGCAGCACTTGCTTAAGCATAAAGACCTGAACATGCGTCAGAGGAGATGGTTGGAGCTGTTGAAGGACTATGATATTACTATTCTTTATCATCCGGGCAAGGCCAATGTAGTTGCCGATGCCTTGAGTGGCCGGGCAGAGAGTTTGGGGAGTTTCGCATATCTACCAGATTCGGAGAGGAATATGGCGATGGATGTTTAGGCTTTAGCCAGGCAGTTTGTTAGACTTGATCTTTCGGAGCCCAGCCGGGTTCTGGCCTGTGTGGTTTTTCGGTCTTCTCTATTTGACCGCATCAGGGAGCGTCAGTTCGCCGACCCTTATTTGCTTGTCCTCCAGGATAGAGTTCGGCATGGTGATGCTCGAGATGTTACCATTGGGGATGATGGAGTTATGAGGATGCAGGGGCGTATTTGTGTGCCCAACGTAGATGATCTTCAAGAGATGATTCTAACAAAGGCCCATAGCTCGCGGTATTCCATCCATCAGGGTGCCGCGAAGATGTATCAGGACTTGAAACAGCATTACTGGTGGAGGCGGATGAAGAGGGACATAGTTGATTATGTTTCTAGGTGCCTCAATAGCCAGCAGGTGAAGTATGAGCATCAGCGTCCTGGTGGGTTAATGCAGTAGATTGAGATTCGAGACCGCATCACCATGGACTTTGTATCTGGGCTTCCATGGACTGCAAGGAAGTTTGATTCCATTTGGGTCATTATGGATCGGCTGACCAAGTCCGCCCATTTCATACCGGTGAGCACAACTTATTCATCAGAGTGACTGGCGGAGATCTACATCAGGGGAGATAGTTCGGCTGCATGGTATTCCAGTTTCCATCATTTCGGATAGAGGCACTCGGTTCACTTCACGGTTCTGGAGAGCCGTACAGCAGGAGTTAGGTACTCGGGTAGAGCTGAGCACAGCCTTTCACCCCCAGACTGATGGGCAGTCCGAGCGCACTATTCAGATTTTGGAGGATATGCTCCGTGCGTGTGTGATTGACTTTGGAGGTTCATGGGATCATTTCTTGCCACTGGCGGAGTTTTCTTATAACAACAGATACGAGTCCAGTATTCAGATAGCACCATATGAGGCTCTATATGATAGGACGTGCAGGTCTCCCGTGGGTCGGTTCGAGTCGGGCGAGGCTAGACTGCTAGGTACTGAGATGATCCAAGATGCAATGGACAAGGTCAAGGTAATTTAGGACAGACTTCGTGCAGCCCAGTCTAGACAGAAGAGTTATGCGGACAAGAAGGTCCGCGATGTGGCTTTTATGGTTAGCGAGCGGGTTCTGCTTCGGGTCTCGCCCATGAATGGTGTTATGAGGTTTGGGAAGAGGGGGAAGCTGAGTCCTAGATTCATTGGTCCTTTTGAGATATTGAAGCGTGTTGGGGAGGTTGCTTATGCGTTGGCCTTACCTCCCAGCCTAGCCGGAGTCCATCCTGTATTTCATGTCTCTGTGCTACGGAGATACCATGGTGACCCGTCGCACGTGTTGGATTTCACTTCTGTTCAGCTAGACGAGGATCTGTCTTATGATGAGGAGCCAGTGGCCATTCTGGACAGGCAAATCAGGAAGCTAAGGTCAAAAAACATTGCTTCAGTAAAGGTCCAGTGGCGGGGTCAGCCGGCTGAGGAGGCGACTTGGGAGACCGAGCAGGATATGCCCAACCAGTACCCTCATCTCTTCACCACTCCAGGTATGTTTTCTATGCTCGTTCGTGGACGAACGAATCTTTAAGTGTGGGAAGATGTAATGACCCGGCCGGTCGTTTTTGAAATTTACACCCCGATCCCCAATTTAACTGTTCCACTAAGTCCATTTTTGCTATTGTAGTTTGTCGGGAGGTTCGGTTATAAAATTTGAAGCGTTTTGGGACACTTAGTCCCTAAATGAGAGCTTTATAGTTGAAAAATGGCCCGTATTCGAAATAGTGTTAAGATGACATCGGAACGGAAATCTGATGGTTCCATTAGCTCCGTTAGGTAATTTTGGGATTGGGACCGCGTCCGGAATGTATTTTGGAGGTCTGTAGCTCAATTAGGCTTGAAATGCCGAAGATTGAAATTTTTGGAAATCCGATCGATAGTTGAGATTTTGATCCGGGTGTCGGAATGGAATTCTGACAATTGAAGTAGCATCGTTAGGTGATTTTGGATATTTCTGCAAAATTTTAGGTTATTCGGACATTATTTGGTCGGGTTTTTTATAGCATGTAGGTTTCAGAAGTTTTGGATGAAACTTAGGCTTGAATTCGCTTTGATTTGGTGATTTCTGTGTTTAAGGGCATGTTTTTATAATTCGAACAAGTTTGTATAATGATTTAGAGTGGATTTGTGTTTTTGGTTGAGGTCCTGGGGCCTCGGGTTAATTACGGAAGACAAAAACTGGAAAATTTGGAAGCTTGCATCAGGCCTGGTGTCTGCCTTCTGGTATTTCCGCTCCTGCGGAAGAAGGCCCGCAGAAGCGTGACCAGTGAACGGACAAAAGAGCACAGAAGCGCAATGGGTCCGGTTAGGGGATTTCCACAGAAGCGGACGATGTTCACACAAGCACTTCCGCAGAGCGAGAAGCCCATCGCAGAAGCGGAAAGGGCCACCTGGGAGGTTTCCGCAGAAGCGGACAATTTCCGCTTAAGCGGTGTCGCATAAGCGACTGGACGTCCGCAGAAGCGGAACTCGAGTGTTAGAAAAGGGGTCGCAGAAGCGACCATTTCTCTGCAAAAGCGGAACCGCTGAAGCAGCAGTGGGGTCGTAGAAGCGAAAACCCCTGAAGGGTTTAAAAATCAGTAACTCGAAATTTCAGAACACTTTTAACATAATGGAGGCTTCGAACTAGGAGAGGGTTTTAGCGATTTTGAGGAGGAAATCAAGGGGAAACATTAGGTAATCACTCCTAGACTAATTTTATGTTATTATATTGTTAAACCACGGATTTAACCTCTGAAAATAGAGGATTGGAGGTGGATTAATGGAGGTTTTCACCCTAGGCCTAAATTATGGAAAATCATTGATTTGAATGGGCATGGAGTACGATTTTGGTAAATTTTATATGCATGGACTCGTGTTGAGATAAGGAACTCGAAAATATAACTTTCTTAATTTTTCGAGAAGCGTACCGAAAGTCGGGTTTTGGCAACATGTGATTTTTGGTGTATTTCGAATATTCTTTGATTGGGTAATGCTCAATTGGCCTATTTTTATGTATTTCCATTGATTTTGATCAGATACTACACCTGTGGAGGCCGATACTCGTGGCAAGAGAGTTGTTTCTTAGCGGTTTCGTACCGGAGGCAAGGTAAGTGGCTTGTCTAACCTCGTGTGGGGGAACCTTCACCCTTAGGATATTATGTTTTGATTTAAATTCCTTGTACGTGAGGTGACGGGCGTGTAAATGCACAGATTGTTGGAACCCACCTTATTTGAATTGTTCAATTCGTGATCTTTCTGCTCTTAGCTGATTAAATCGTGATATTTACTTGGTATTCGTTAGAAAAACATGGTTAGATAGAATTTATCTATCTAAGTGCCCAATTGTCGTACTTGAACTTCTTGATATTTGTTGATACTGGCTTTGGTGAAATTGTAGTTATGCATAGCATATTTCTCTGTGCTTTCCTTTTTACTGTTTGTGTTGGTGGACTGCGGGTTCAATTCGCGGAGATCCAAGGGTTGCGGGTTCGATTCCCGGAGACTCAGAGTTGTAGTGTTTGTGGACTGCGGGTTCGATTCCCGGATATCCAAGGGTTGTGGGTTCGATTCCCGGAGATCCGGAGTTCATTAAGAGATACAGATTTGCGGGTTTAATTCCCGAAAATTCTGAGATATTGAGGTACGGACTGCGGATTCAATTCCCAGAGATCCTATGGTTGCAGGTTCGATTCTCGGAGACCCACATATACTGATGTAGGGACTGCGAGTTAAATTCCCGGAGATCCTGAGTTGTTGAAATATAGAGAGGGGCTGTGGGTTCAATTCCCATAGGTCCTGGACTTGTTGATTCGACTTTATGTTGTGTTGGTTACTTGTTGTTAGCTTAATTATAGACGGTTGCAGTAATTACTTTATTGTTGTTATTTCGACCTCATTCTTATTTAAACTGCTTATTATTGTTATTATCATTATGTTATTATCTCTCAGTAAGGGCCCTGACCTTCCTCGTCACTACTCCATCGAGGTTAGTCTTGGCACTTACCGAGTACCGCCTCGGTGTACTCATGCTACTCTTCTGCACACTTTTGTTGTGCAGATCCAGGTACATCAGGACAGGCTCATACTAGGTGATTCCGCAGCTTTCAGGGAGACTTGAGGTATGATCTGCTACGTCCGCGGATCCGCAGGGTCTCCTTCTATTCTCATTAGTGATAGCAGTTACTTTCCCTTATTCTCGCTATTTAGACATTCATTATGTATAGAGCCACAGTTGTACTCTTCTTTTAGTCTGTGTTACCCGTGGGATTTCAGGTCTTGGTAGTATGCTGTTTAGTGTGTTTGGGCGAAGTGTATGTGCCAAGCGGTACTTATTACATTTCTTTTATAAAATTCCGCTATTATTTTATCTCTTGATTCATGAAATTGTACATTCCGCATCGTGTTAGGCTTACCTAGTCATGGGGACTAGGTGCCGTCATGACAGTTTCACGATTGCTGAACTAGGGTCGTGACAGTACCGCTGCAATTCGCCCAAAAATATGGGAGAATAACACAATTGCGCAAAATAATAAAAGGAATTTTTACATATATTGTCACAACCCTAGTTCACCCTCCATGAACATGTCGTGATGGCACCTAGTCCCTATGACTAGGTAAGCCTAACAATGCTGAACATAACCAAAATTTGTTGAAACAAGGAAAACAAACTGAATTAGCAAAATAAAATGGTGCTTAAGGTTCCGCTTGGTACGTAGCGTAACAAACTCAAAACTGACGACAATTGCCAAAACCCGGAAACTCACAAATCACAAGCTAAGAGGATACATAAGAGGCTCTAACTCAAGAATGTCTATACAAGAAGAAATACTGAAACAACTATACTTTTTACAGAAAACAAGAAAGGGACTCCTCGGTCTGCGGATGTAGCAGATATACCTTGAAGTCTCTACCGGTATGCCTCTTTCCCAGGCTGACAGAATTGAACGAAGGTACATGTATCTGCACAACAAAAATGTGCAGCAGAGTAGTATGAGCACACCATGCCAGTACCCAGTATGTATCGAGACTAACCTCGATGGGGTAGTGACGAGGAACAGTCATGACACCTACCGGTCGATAAACAATATAACAGAAATGATATAGATGATATGTGAATATGTAAGGACTGTTCGGATAAATAAGAACACAACAATTTACAACGAGGATAATGAACAATAAGAAAAATCAAGTTACAATAAATGATAATACATAAATGACAGTAGAAGTCAAAACCCAAGTCCTGAAATCACAACATAACGAGACCAAACAACTCGCTAAGTCGCTATTCCGAAATGATGCTTACAAAAAGCCTTTCCAACTCTTTCCTCAATCCTACCACAACTCTCAGATTTGCCACAACTAATGGAAATACCCAGAATCTAAAATCTAACACTTGGCATCTCGCGCCCCATCAATAACATGGCAATGCTAGCAACTATGTTGTCAACTAGAGTAACTTCCATATATACAATGGATAAACGACGTCATATCTCTACACTTAGTCAAATCAGAAGGGATTCATATCAAATAGAAGGGTCCAGCTATGTGTATGCTTGTGCAAGTGTATCTAACAGGAATCCAGCCAACTAGTAAGTATAAGAAGTGGGAACAATTAGCACCCGGCTCATTCACCCCGGAGAGAAACAATAAAACTATCAGTCATATCACATTGAGTTTATGGGGAACTTCCAAGAATTGAACCCGTAGCCCGGCATACCAATAACAGAGGATCTCCTGGGAATTGAACTCGTAGTCATTCATAATAATAACAGAGGAACTCCCGAGAATTGAACTCGTTGTCCTTCATAATAACCACAGAAGAAACTCCCGGGAGTTGAACCTGTAGTCCTTCATATTCAAAACAGAGGAACTCCCAGGAATTGAACCCATAGTTCTTCAAAATCAGCCCTGACATAGCCCTCCTTATTTCGCCACGTGTGCAATCAATAACAACATAGCAACACCGCCTTATTTCGCCACATGTGCATCATAATATTCCCACCTTATTCCACCACATGCGCAACAAACATATAAGTATATAACATAACCCGCCTTATTATGTCGCATGTGCAAACATCATTAGCAATAACAACATGGCAACTACTTCGCGTAAATCCCCAACAATAACCGCATGTTAGAGACCTCGTGCTTCATGATACCAATTGCTACATAGTAATGATAGCATTACAGCAAGGGAGAATCAACAACCGAAATAACAATGTCCCAACAAAGGATTCAACAATTACAAAGAAAGTCGCGGAACACCATGGAAACCACAATAGCCTCAAATAATAATCGAGTCGTAACAAAACACATAGAAACTACACTGGTACCTCAACAGTTGGACATATAGTATAATTACACAAGGTTACAGATAACCTACAATCAAGGAGTATTCAGCAGTAAGGAAGTTAACATGGGTGAAACAAATATTTACTTAAGAAATATCAATTAATTATGAGGTGTCTATCTTCCTTCTAATTAAGACCGATTCATTAGATGTGATATAACATTTATGATTTCCAATTAAAGGCGAGTAGTTAGGGCGGGCACAATAATTATAGAAGGGTACTTAGCTTTAGTAAATTCACATAAAGGCCCATTTAACAGCACAAATAAATCAAGAAGAGCAACAAAAATCAAGCAAGACACACAGAGGTGAAACTAATAACAGGGGCTCAAACGTATCAATAATATCTTTCTACTCTGTAAATTTCACAAGTCTAGGGGCCTAAAAGAGACAATTTACCACAAATAAATCTGAGCACGCACTCGTCACCTTGCGAACACGAACTACAATCAACAGAAAAGACTCAATCTTATGTGAAAATACCATACACAAGGTTAGGCAAGATAATTACCTCAAAACCGGCTAAAATCAAATAGCAACCACGTTCTAGCCACGAGTGCTCGACTCCAAATGGCCCAAATCTATTCAATAAAATCACATATTGTAATTGATATCTAAAGCAACTGATTCTATAATTAAATTCGAAGATAAAGCGCGTAACTAGGTAAAATGATCAAAATGCCCCTCGGGCCATCATCTCGGAACCGGATGAATTTAACATTTTCAAAACCCGCGCACTCTCACAAGTCTAACCATATAAAAATATCTCAAATCGGAGGTCAAACACTCCCTCAAAACCCAACAATTCAATCAATGAAGTTCTACCCATTTTCACATTTAAAACTGAAATTAAAGGGTGAAATTAAGAGGAGATTCACGGAAGTTGATCAAAATCGAGTGAAAAACGCTTACCCAAGTTGCCCAGGTGAAAATCCCTTCGAAAATCGCCAAAAACTGATCTCTAGAAGTGAAAAATGGGAATAAATGGTGAAACCCTCGAGTTTGGGAATAAATTTGTCTGCCCGGTGATTTGTTCTATGCGATCGCAAGAGGAGGAGTACGATCGCATAGAGTAAAATTGGAGGCAAAGAATTAAGCCTATGCAATCGCATGATAGGCTATGCGATCGCATATAAGGAATTTGGACCTCTGGAAAATACACTATGCGAACGCGAAGGGACAATGCGTTCGCATAGAAGGAATTGAGACCCTCTGAAAATACACTATGACATCACGGGGTTGCAATGCGATCGCATAGAAGGAATTCATGCTACCCAAACTTTGTTCTATACGATCGTTGAAGAAACAATGCGATCTCATAGAAGAAAATACCAGATATCAGATCAGTTGTTCAAAAAGGAGTAAAAAGGATCCGTAGCCCATCCGAAACACACCGAGGCCCCGGGACCCCGTCTAATCACACACACAAGTCATATAACCTAACACGGACTCGCTCGAAGCTTCAAATCATATAACACAACATTGAAACGACGAATTGAATCAAAATTAAGCTTATGAACTTCCAATTCTTCAAATAACGAACCCTATGCCGAAACCTTACCAATTCAACTCGGAATGGCGCCAAATTTTGCAGACAAGTCCAAAATGACATAACAGAGCTACAAAAACTTTTGGAATTAAATTCCAACGCTTGAATCTAAATCTCACTATCAGACCAGAAACTTCAAAAATTCAAACTTCGGCATTCCAAGCCTAAATAAGCTACGAACCCCCAAAATTCATTCCGAATACGTTCCCAACCCCAAAATCACCCAGCGGAGCTAACGGACACCGGATTTCCATTCCAACATTTTTTCACACTGTTTCGAACATGGACCATTTTTCAACTCTGAAGCTCTCATTTAGGGACCAAGTGTCCCAAAACACTCCGAATCCTAATGCCGAACATCCCAGCAACCAAAATAGCTGAAATGAACTTATGGGAAGAAGTTAATAGGGAATCGGGGCGTATATTCTAAAAACGACCAGTCGGGTCATTACATCCTCCCACACTTAAACATTCGTTCGTCCTCGAACGAGCATAGAGAACACACCTGAAGCCTTCAATCACTGAATGAGCACTTCCAACGTACTTCCGCGGGTGATCCCACGTCACCCCAATCTACTCAAGCCTGATGACACCATCTTAACTGAAATTTAACGTTTCTAGCAATACCATTAAACCTTCAAACCAGATTCATCATCCTTCATCCGTTTCCAAAAGACTTCCAAGTCCATACCCGGTATCAGCCTCACCTACCTAATTCAACACAAGCCAACACACACAGGGTATAGCCACACAACATAACACACCACATATAGTCCCGCAATAACATCTTTGATAGTAATAGAATGCCTAAGATCAAATCTGTACCGGCCATAAGCCTCATATTTAATAGGATCTCTTTTCAGCCACCCCTGGTGATGATACAACAACCATGAAAACCACACGGCAAAACACCCGATTAACCAAATCTCAGCCAATACCAATGAGTACACCCCCACAAACTAAAACTCAAGGAGCATAGAATGAAAACGAATTAATATGGGAAAAGAAACACATAAGATATTAACAAACGATTAAACTAGCACAAAATTATTCTAAAACACAATTCTGTAAGACATCTAACAAGCGGAATAAAAACCTATAATGGTCTCACAAAATCTTATACTGGTATAACTTTCACCACGGCACACAGCCCGGCCTCAACATATCGAATCATGTGAAATCACGAGGGTCTCGCCCTCAACATTGGATCACTAGTAGAGTACACATCAACCCATCTAGAAACTCTCACTGGACCACTTTCATCTACGATCTACACATAGACTAGCTCCCACGCTGGCGGAGCATAAAAATCACAGCCTGTAGCCAAGAATACTCGGAAATCACATCAAGCCTACCAGAATTAAAAAAACTAGAAAAATATCACTAGCCTCATAACTCTGAACAATGGCTAGAACAGATGATAGACACGACTATCACTCATTAAATCTCCCAACGGGATAACCACATAGACAAAGTGCAAATCATGAAGCACTACCATAAATGAAACAACAAATAAGGAAACTCATCATAATAACTAGAATTGTGACGAACTATAGATAGTGCCTTTCTATAACAAATGAATTCGTACCTGGGTGACATTAGCTGGCGCACCGGCCTCAAACCCACTATATGAAACACATCAACAAGCTGGGACTCCCCCTCTTAGGCGCCATCTCCCTGTCTGAATACCTTGCTACAACACATCAGTACGAAGTCTGGGACAATCTCTCACCATGTGGCTAGTATCTCCATACTCAAAGCACCCTCTCTGCTGATGAGGTGGTGGAAACTATGCGGTACGGCTCCTCCGAGACCTATGAACACCTTATTCACTATACGAAGCCCGAAGCGCGAACTGAACTGGCTGACCCACAAAACCTCTATCATGGCGTACCCTACCTCTATAATAAGGACCAGTATATCTCACCGACCTACGAGGCCTCCTTACCTCCTCCAACTCTCCCTCCTGATCTCTTCTGCCCTCTCTCTCATAACTCTGTCTGCCCTCTCTTTCTCTATCATGCATACCCTCTATCCTCCTAGCATTGTTCACCACTTGATGATACGGAATGTCCATTTACAACTCACAGAGCCATGCTGGACCTGATGCTAGGAATAAGCCCCTTGATGAACCAGCGAACCTTCTCGCGAACAGTGGAAACCAAGGCTGAGGCATGTCTAGCCAAACTGGTGTAACAGACAGCATACTCCAAAATGGTCATGGCAGCCTGGCACAAATGCTCAAACTCCGCGCGCCATGCATCCCTGAGGCTCTAAGGAATAAGCTCTATCAGAAATATATCTAAAAACTAAGTCCAGGTTAGTGAAGCTACCTCGTCTGGACTGTCTAACTCATAGGTGCGCCACCAATCATAGGCGGCCCCTCGAAGTTGGAAGGTAGTGAAAGAAACCCCATCCAATCCCGAGATACCCATAGTATGGAAAATACGATAACACTCATCAAGGAACCCCAGTGCATCGTCTGATGCCAATCCACTGAATACCGGAGGGCCATACTTCTTGAACCTCTCTAGCATCACATGCGCTTGCTCGGAAACCGCTATCATGCCATGGCTGAACTAGTGCCACAGGCAGCGCAGGAAAAATCTCGAGAACCTGCTCAACGTGCGCTCGCTGCTCACGAGTGCGGGCGGCGAGAATCTGTGCTCCTGCCCTGGCCTGGGTTGTGGCTGCAGCAAGGGGAAGTAAACAGGCCTGAACCAAAGTGGTGTACATACTCATGAAATGTGTCAAAGTCTTATGAATGGATGGGGTAGCAGCAACAGTAGGCATGTGAGGTGCCTCGACTATGGCTGGATCTACTGGTGGTGTATCGTCGACAGCTTGCGCATGTTCTCTCGCTGCACCATGTGCGCATCCTCGAACTCTACCTTGACTCTGACCTCCGGCGGCTGCAGAAAGGGCCGCAGGTGCCTGATCACCTCGGATAGTACGTGTCCTCACCATCTGTGAGAGAGTAGAAGACAGGGGTTTAGGATTGTGGATGTCAAAATGTCGCACGACAGAGAAATCAAATGAAGTGAAATTTTCCTAACAGTTACATAGCCCCTCATAGATAAGTACAGACATCTCCGTACAGATCTTCGAGACTCTAATAAACCAGCCTGTGATCTGTGACTCCTATGAACCTAGAGCTCTTATACCAACTTGTCACGACCCTAGTTCACCCTCCATGAACATATGGTGATGGAACCTAGTCCCTATGACTAGGTAATCCTAACAATGCGGAAGATAACCAAAATTTGTGGAAGCAAGAAAAACAAATTGAATTAGCAAAATAAAATGGTGCTTAAGGTATTGCTTGGCACGTAGCATAACAAACTCAAAACTGACGACAATTCCCAAAACCTGAAAACTCACAAATCACAAGCTAAGAGGATATATAAGAGGCTATAACTCAAGAATGTCTATACAAGAAGAAATACTGAAACAACTACACTTTTTACAGAAAACTAAAAAGGGACTCCTCGGTCTGCGGACGTAGTTCATATACTTTGTAGTCTCTACCGGTATGCCTCGTTCCAAGGCTGATAGAACTGAATGAAAGTACCTATATCTGCACTACAAAAATGTGTAGAAAAGTTGTATGAGCACACCACGGTGATGCCCAGTAAGTATCAAGACTAACCTCGATGGGGTAGTGACGAGGAATAGTCATGACACCTACCGATCGATAAATAATATAATAGAAAAGATAAAGATGTTATGTGAATATGTAAGGACTGTCAGGATAAATAAGAACATAACAATTTACAACGAGGATAACGGACAATAAGAAATATCAACTTACAATAAATGATAATACAAAAATGACAGTAGAAATCACAACCCAAGTCCTGAAATCACAACATAACGAGACCAAACAACTCGCTAAGTCGCTATTCTGAAATGATGCTTACATAAAGCCTTTCCAACTCTTTCCTCAATCCTACCACAACTCTCAGATTAGCCACAACTCATGGAAATACCCAGAATCTGAAATCTTACACTTGGCATCTCACGCCCCATCAATAACACGGTAATGCTGGCAACTATCTAGTCAACTAGAGTCACTTCCATATATACAATGGATAAACAACATCATATCTCTACCCTTAGTCAAATCATAATGGATTCATGTCAAATGGAATGGTCCAGCTACGTGTATGCTTGTGCAAGTGAATCTAACAGGAATCCTGCCAACTAGTAAGTATAAGAAGTGGGAACAATTAGCACCCGGCTCATTCACCCCGGATAGAAACAATAAAACTATCAGTCGAATCACATTGAGTTTAAGGGGAACTTCCGGGAATCCAACCCGTAGCCCGACATACCAATAATACAGGATCTCCCGCGAATTGAACCCATAATCCTTCATAATAACAACAGAGGAACTCCCGGGAATTGAACCCGTAGTCCTTCATAATAACAACAGAGGAACTCCTGGGAATTGTACCCGTAGTCCTTCATAATTAGCCCCTGACATAGCTCTTCTTATTTCGCCACGTGCGCAATCAATAACAACATAGCAACACCGCCTTATTTTGCCACACGTGCCTCACAATATTCCCACCTTATTCCGCCACATGCGCAACAAACATATAAGTATATAACATAGGCCGCCTTATTACGCCGCATGTGCAAACATCAATAGCAACAACAACATAGCAATTACCTCATGTAAATCCCCAACAATAACTGCATGGTAGAGACCTTGTGCATCATGATACCAGTGGCTACATAGTAATGATAGCATTCCATCAAGGGACAATCAACAACAAACATAACAACGTCCCGGCAAGGGATTCAACAATTACAAATAAAGTCACGGAACACCAAGGAAAACACAATAGCCTCAAATAACAATCAAGTCGTAACAAAACACATAACAACTACACTGGTACCTCATCCGTTGGACATATAACATAATTACACAAGGTTACAGATAACCTACAATCAAGGAGTATTCAACAGTAAGGAAGTTAACATGAGTCAAACAAATTTTAACTTAAGAAATATCAATTTATTATGAGGTGTCTATTTTCCTTCTAATTAAGACCGATTCATCAGATGTGATATAACCTTTATGATTTCCAATTAAAGGCGAGTAGTTAGAGCGGGCAAAATGATTATAGAAAGGTACTTGGCTTTAGTAAATTCACGTAAAGGCCTATTTAACAGCAGAAATAAATCAAGAAGAGAAACAAAAATCAAGCAAGACACACAGAGGTAAAACTAATAACAGGGGCTCAAACGTATCAGTAATATCATTCTACTCTATAAAATTCACAAGTCTGGGGGCCTAAAAGAGACAATTTACCACAAATAAATACGAGCACGCACTCTTCACCTTGCGTACACGGACTATAATCAACAGAAAAGACTCAATCCTATGGGAAAATCCCCCACACAATGTTAGGCAAGATACTTACCTCAAAACCGGCTTAAATCAAATAGCAACCACGTTCTTGACACGAGTGCTCGGCTCCAAATGGCCCAAATATATTCAATATAATCACACATTGTAATTAATATCAAAAGCAACTGATTCTATAATTAAATTCAAAGCTAAAGCGTGTAATTAGGTAAAATGACTAAAATGCACCTCAGGCCAACATCTCGGTACCGGATGAATTTAACATTTTCAAAACCCTCACACTCTCACGAGTCTAACCATATAAAAATATCTCAAATCGGATGTCAAACACTCCCTCAAAACCAAAAATTTGATCTATGAAGTTCTACCCATTTTCACATTTAAAACTGAAATTAAAGGGTAAAATTAAGATCAGATTCATGGAAGTTGATCAAAATCGAGTGATAAACGCTTACCCAAGTTGCCCAGGTGAAAATCCCTTCGAAAATCGCCAAGAACCGAGCTCTAGAAGTGAAAAATGGGAATAAATGGTGAAACCCTCAAGTTTGGGAATTAAATCTATCTGCCCATTGATTTGTTCTATGCGATCTCAAGAGGAGGAGTGCGATCGCATAGTGTAAAATTGGATGCCAAGAATTAAGCCTATGCGATCGCATAATAGGCTATGCGATCACATATAAGGAATTTGGACCTCTGAAAAATACAATATGCGATCGCGAAGGGACAATGTGATCACATAGAAGGAATTGACACCCTCTGAAAATACATTATGCGATCGCGGGGTCGCAATGCGATCGTATAGAAGGAATTCATGCTGCCCAAACTTTGTTCTATGCGATCACGGAAGAAGCAATGCGATCCCATAGAAGAAAATACCAGATATCAGATCAGCTGTTCAAAAAGGAGGGAAAAGGATCCGTAGCCCATCTGAAACACACCCGAGGCCCCTGGGACACCGTCTAATCACACACACAAGTCATATAACCTAACACGGACTCGCTCAAAGCTTCAAATCACATAACACAACATCGAAATGACGAATTGAATCAAAATCAAGCATATGAACTTCCAAATCTTCAAATAGTGAACCTCATGCCGAAACCTTTCCAATTCAACTCGAAATGGCGCCAAATTTTGCAGACAAGTCCAAAATGACATAACGGAGCTACAAAAACTTCTTGAATTAAATTCCAAACCTCGGATAAAAATCTCACTATCGGACCAGAAACTTCAAAAATTCAAACTTCAGCATTTCAAGCCTAAATAAGCTACGGAGCCCCAAAATTCATTACGAATGCGCTCCCAACCCCGAAATCACCCAGCGGAGCTAACAGAACCATTGGATTTCCATTTCGAGGTCATTTTCACACTATTCCGAATACAGATCATTTTTTAACTCTTAAGCTCTCATTTAGGGACTAAGTGTCCGAAAACACTCAGTATCCTAACACTGAACATCCCTGTGAGAACGTGATTTTTGCCCCAAGCAATAAATTCCAAAATAAAAATATAAAAAAAATGATTTTTGATTGCAATTGTTTTGATTAGTGTATAGAAAATACATGTGTTTGTTTTAAGTAAAAGAAATTTAAAATGAAATACAAAAAGGAAACTAATTAGAAAATATCACAAAAAATTATAGGGTAAATACTAGGTATTTAGAAATTCAAGCAAAAACACAAAAAATCGGAAAATCAAGGAAAAACTATAAAAATTGAAAAATAAAAAAAAATACATTAGTGTTAAATAAATACAAGGGAAAATAAGTATAAAATACAAAGGAAAATACAAAAATTAAAATAAATACAATTAAAAAATAACAAAAAAAATACAAAAGTGCAACGTGGAATGTCAAATTGGGCCAAATACATATTATGTACTCAGCCCAAATACATTACACAGACTAGGCCCAGGCTATTTTAGCCGGTCTGCCCAGTTGCAAGGCCAAACGACGCCGTATAAAATGTTAAATCTGGGTCGTTGATGCAATTGATCAACCGACCAAGTAAGGCGCTGCCTTTATTAATAAAACGACGACGTTGAGAGAATTAATCATAATCGTCCATCACACTTAATTAAACGGAAGAGACTAGTGTATCACTTAACCAAACGCTGTCGCTTAAATAATTAAATCATGACCGTTCAAATATTTTATCTAATGGACCAAAGGAAAGGCCTCATTAAACCAAAAAATGTCGTTTTAAGGGCCAAATGATCCTGGCCATTCATCTCAGCCGATCCAACGGTTGATAATCAACAACAAATAATCAGTAAATATCAACCCCCCCCCCCCCATTCAATCTTCATTACATACACACACATATTTCATTATACGAAACCCTAGCTACCCTTAGATTCTTCTTCTTCTCCCCCCTTCTCTCACAAAGACCACCGGAACCCCACCGGTGGTTAGTCTCCTACCATCCTCCCCGGCTCAGGCCAAGCCCCCAAACACCCCTCTCCACCTTTTAACACCCCAATACTCTATTAACCCTACCCCAGAAACCCACCAGTCTCTATTATTGAAATTCCGGTTGCCGGAACCCTAGACGGCGACCACCAATGTATGAACCAGACCCCCACTTTAATACCATATGACCGTGTTGAGATGATCTATCACCCCACCATAACCATATACCTCAAATATTACCCCAACCCTTCGAATATTAGAAAAAGTCTCGCCGGAACTCTACTCCGGCGAGCACCCAAAAACAAAAACCTTTAAGAACCTTAACCTGAGTCCCCAAACACCCCTCCCACACTCAAATCAAACTCCCAAGCAGCCTGTTTGGGAGATATGACATTTAAGAAACCACAAGTCTAAAGTTGAGAAATTAAGAAAGAAGAAAGAGAATGAAAGAAAGAAGAAAAGAAATAAAGAAATGAAAAAGAAAGAAAGAACGAAGCCCTAAGAGCTATGTACCCTGGAACGTGCTTCTGTTCATGTATCTTTGTGTGTTCTTGTCTATTTAATACCTAGATATGTTTAAAAAATCTCTATGCATGTTAAAAACCCTGAATCCACCTCTGTTCTATATCTTGCTCTTTTGTGTTCATATTAGCCTTGAGCTTATTGCATGTATGCTTGAAATTGATTTAGTTAAAATTGTTGTTTATATCTGATTTCATTATATGCTTTGATCAACATGCTATATGTTTACCGCTTTGATATTACGTGAATTTTATATATAAAAATTGTGCCGAAAACCCTTCCCTTCTTACCTCCGGGGATGTGCTTACTGGTAGAGACTCTCTTTCACAACCCTAGTTCACCAATCGTGAACATGTCATGATGGCACCCAGTCTTCGCGACTAGGTTAGCCTAACACGATGCGGAATGTACAATTTCATAAAACAAGAGATAAAATAATAGCGGAATGATATAAATGTAATAAGTGTCGCTTGGCACATACACTTCGCCAAAACAAACTAAATAGCATACTACCAAGACTCTCAATCCCACGAGCAACGCAGACTAAAAAAAGAGTACAACTGTGGCTCTATACATCAAGAATGTCTAAACAACAAGGATAAGGGAAAGTAACTGCTATCACTAATGAGAATATAACGAGACCCTCCGGATCTGCGGACGTAGCAAATCCTACCTCAAGTCTCCTGATGTGCTGCTAAATCACCTGAGATGAGCCTGACCTGATGTACCTGGATCTGCACAACAAAAGTGTGCAGAAGAATAGCATGAGTACACCACGGCGGTACTCAGTAAGTGCCAAGCCTATCCTCGATGGAGTAGTGATGAGGAAGGTCAGGGCCCTACCGAGAGATAATAACATAATGATAATAACAATAATAAGCAATTTAAATAAGATTAAGTCTGAAATAGAAACAATAAAGTAATTTCGATTAAGCTGACAACAAGTATCCAGCACAACATAAACTCAAATCAACAAATCCAGGACCTATGGGAATTAAACCCACAGTCCCTCTCTATATTTCAACAACTCAGGATCTCCGGGAATTTAACCCAGAGTCCCTACAGCAGTATCTATGGGTCTCCAGGAATCGAACTCGTAGCCCTAGGAACTCCGGGAATACAACCCGCAGTCTGTACCTCAATATCTCAGGTCCTCTGGGAATCGAACCCGTAGTCTGTATCTCAATATATATAAATAAACTTAGACTCTTCGGGAATCGAACCCGCAGTCCACAAACACTACAACTCCGGGTCTCCGGGAATCGAACCCGCAGCCCTTGGATCTCCGGGAATTGAACCCACAGTCCACCAACACAACAATAAAAAGGAAAGCACAGAGAAATATGATATGCAAAACTACAATTATCCCAAGCCAGTATCAACAAATATCAAGAAGTTCAAGTAATACCACGAGCTATGGGCCTCTGCTAGAAACGTAATCAACTATATCCCTCTTCATCCGCCTCCACCAGTAATGCTGTCTCAAGTCCTGATACATCTTCGCGGCACCCGGATGGATGGAATACCACGAGCTATGGGCCTCTGCTTGAATTAGCTCTCGGAGATCATCTACATTGGGCACAAAAATACACCCCTACATCCTTATAACTCCATTATCCCCAATGGTAACATCTCGAGCATCACCACACGGAACTCTATCCTGGAGGAAAAACAAATAAGGGTCGTTGAACTGATGCTTCCTGATACGGTCAAACAGAGAAGACCGAGAAACCACACAGGCCAGAACCCGGCTGGGCTCCGAAAGATCCAGTCTAACAAACTGCCTGGCTAAAGCCTGAACATCCATCGCCATAGGCCTCACCGAAGCTGGTAGATATTCCGAACTCCCCAAACTCTCTGCTCGGTGACTCAATTCATCGGCAACTACATTGGCCTTGCACGGATGATAGAGAATAGTAATATCATTGTCCTTCAACAACTCCAACCATCTCCTCTGATGCATGTTCCGGTCTTTCTGCTTAAGCAAGTGTTGCAAGGTACGATGATCAGTGTAGATATCACAAAGAACCCCATACAAGTAATAACGCCAAATCTTCAAGGCGTGAACAATGGCAGCTAGCTCAAGATCGTGAACAGGGTAGTTCTTTTCATGTACCTTCAGCTATCTGGACACGTAGGCAATCACCCTATCGTACTGCATCAATACTTCTCCGAGTCCAATTCATAAGGCATTACAATATACGGTATAGGACCCCGGACCTGTAGGCAACATCAAGATAGGGGCTAAAGTCAAAGTTGTCTTGAGCTTCTGAAAGCTCGTCTCACACTCCTATGTCCACTAGAAATGGGCACCCTTTTGGGTCAATCTGGTTATAGGTGCTGCAATCGAAGAAAACCCCTCCACGAAGCGACGATAATAACCCGCCAAACCAAGAAAACTACGAATCTGAGTACCTGAGGAGGGTCTGGGCCAACTCTGCACGGCCTCCACCTTCCTCGGATCCACTTGAATACCATCGCTCGACACCACGTGGCCTAAAAAAGCCACTGAACTCAGCCAGTATTTACATTTAGAGAACTTTGCATATAACTGCTTCTCCCTCGGAGTCTGAAGCACTATCCTCAGATGCTGCTCGTGCTCTTCTCGTCTCCGAGAATATACCAGAATATCATCAATGAAAACAATCACGAACGAGTCTAGATATGGCCTGAACACACTGTGCATCAAATACATAAAAGATGTTTGGGGCATTAGGCAGCCCGAAAGACATGACGAGGAATAGTGACCATACCGAGTCCTGAAGGCAGTCTTCGGGATATCTGACTCCCGAATCTTTAGTTGATGATAACCAGAGTGCAAATCAATCTTGGAGAACACCTGTGCGCCCTGTAGCTGGTCAAATAAATCATCAATACGTGGCAAAGGATACCAGTTCTTCACTGTAACTTTGTTCAACTGACGATAGTCAATACACATACGCATAGAACCGTCCTTCTTCTTCACAAATAACACAGGAGCGCCCCAAGGCGAAACACTGGGTCGAATCAAACCCTTACCCAATAACTCATGTAACTGATCCTTTATCTCCTTCTACTCAGGAGAAGCCATACGGTACGAAGAAATAGAAAAGGGCTGAGTGCCCAGCAATAAATCAATACCAAAATCAATATCTCTGTCGGGTAGCATGGCCGGGAGATCAGCTGGAAATACATCGGAGAAATCACGAACCACTGGAATGGAATCAATAGAAGGAGTGTCAATACTGACATCCCGCATATAAGCTAGATAAGTAGCACACCCCTTCTCCACCATATGTTGAGCTTTGAGAAAGGAAATAACACGGCTGGGGGTATGATCTAGAGTACCACTCCACTCAATACGTGGAATGCCTGGCATAGCCAGCGTCACGGTCTTGGCGTGACAATCAATAATAGCATAATGGGGCGACAACTAGTCCATGCCTAGAATAATATCAAAATCAACCATCCCGAGCAACTATTGATCCGCTCTGGTCTCAAAACCACAAATAGTAACCAAACATGACCGATACACACGGTCCACAATCAAGGAATCTTCCACTGGAGTAGAAACATAAATCGGGGCACTCAAAGAATCCCGAGGCACACCCAGATGTGAAGCAAAATAATAGGACACATATGAAAAAGTGGAACGGTATCGAATAGAACCGATACCTCTCTATGACTAACCAAAATAATACCTATGATAACAGAATCAGATGCAACAGTTGCAGCGCGATCAGGAATAGCATAAAATCTGGCTTGACCCCTCTTTCGAGGGTAGCCTCTGGCACCCTGATCCTCGCCCCTGGCTGGCTGGGCAGGTGGAGTGGCAGCTGGGGCTGGAATGATGGTCTGCAGGCCCTGTGAACCACGCTGAGGCTACAAAGTCTGTGGAGGTGCTCCTCTCCTACGCCTAGGGCACTCCCTAACCAGATGGCGAGTATCCCCGCACTCAAAACAAGATCTGGGAGGACGCGGTGGTTGTGACTGACCGACCTCACCCCCACTAGTCTGACCCCTGGAGGTACCCCGTGCAGTAGGCGCATTGGAAATTAGGGGAACATAATAAGGCTCCTGAGGTACTGGAAGAGCTGGAGTACTACCAGCTACCGGCAATGCTGAATGAACTGGACGATCGGAATAACCCCTACCAAAATGACCGGCTGGTGAAGTGCGGGCACCAGAGAAATGGCCCGACTCATGTGACCTTTTGGCCTTCCTCTCTCCCCGCTCTTTAGGGAGCATACTCTCGATCCTCCTAGCAATGCTCACCGCCTGCTAATTCAGTATATCTGTCTCTAATTCCCTGGCCATGCTGGACCAAATCAGCGAAATAAGGCCCTTAATAAATCTCCGCACTCTCTCCCGGACCGTGGCTACCAAAGCCGGTGCATGCCTGGCTAGACGGGTGAAACTAATAGCATACTCTGATACTGTTATGAAGCCATGTCGCAACCGCTCAAACTCCAATCGCCAGGAATCCCTAAGGCTCTGGGAAACAAACTCCCTCAAAAACAGATCAGAAAGCTGCATCCAGGTCAATGATGCAGGCTCATCTGGACTATCCAACTCATACGTGCACCACCAATCATAAGCGGCCCCATGAAGCTAAAAAGCAGTGAGGGAAACCCCGCTGGTCGCCACTATCTCCAGGGTATAAAGGATACAATGAGACTCCTCCAGAAAACCCAATGAATCATTTGTCGCCAAACCACTGAACACTGGAGGATCATATTTCTTGAACCTCTCTAATCTACGCTGCTCGTCCTTGGAGGCAGCTGGTCCACCTCTGGGCTGTACTGGGGCAGCAGGAGGCAAAACAATAATATCTAGAACCTGCTGCATGGGCACTCGCTGCTCAGGTGTAGCGGCTACGGGAGTCTGGGCCCCTCCCCCGACCTGAGACGTAGCTGCACTGAGAGGAAGTAACCCTACCTGAGCAAAAGTAGTATACATGCTCATAAACTGGGCCAAGGTCTCCTAGAGTGCTGGAGTAGTAGCAGTTGTAGTCGGTGTACCAGGTGCCTGCGCTCCAACCTGATCCAGCGGTGGTACCTCAGCGGCAACGCGCGTGGGTGCTGTGGTTGCACCTCGAGCACGTCCTCGTCCTCTACCATGGCCCCGGCCTCTGGCGATGGCAGCAGGGGGCGTGTGTGCTTGATCCTCGCGAGTAGCACGTGTCATCACCATATGTGAGAGAATAGAAAGCAGAAGTTTAGATTTGGTGCAAAAAATGTCGCACGACAAGCAATCCAAAAGAAATGAAGAGTTTCCCAAACAGTTACATAGCCTCTCGTAGATAAATACAGACTTCTCTGTATCGATCAGCGATACTTTACGTAATCGGTCTGTGTCCCGTGACTCCTATGAACCTAGAGCTCTGATACCAACTTGTCACGATCCTAGTTTACCAATCGTGAACCTGTCATGACCGCACCCAGTCTTCGCGACTAGGTAAGCCTAACACGATGCGGAATGTACAATTTCATAAAACAAGAGATAAAATAATAGCGGAATGATATAAAAGAAATGTAAGTGCCGCTTGGCACATATACTTTTCCGAAACACACTAAATAGCATACTACCAAGACCTGGAATCCCACGGGCAACAAAGACTAAAAAGAAGAGTACAACTGTGGCTCTATACATCAAGAATGTCTAAACAACGAGGATAAGGGAAAGTAACTGCTATGACTAATGAGAATAGAAGGAGACCCTCCGGATCTATGGACGTAGCAGATCATACCTCAAGTCTCATGATGTGCTGCTAAATCACCTGAGATGAGCCTGACCTGATGTACCTGGATCTGCACAACAAAAGTGTGCAGAAGAATAGCATGAGTACACCACGGTGGTACTCAGTAAGTGTCAAGCCTAACATCGATGGAGTAGTGATGAGGAAGGTCAGGGCTCTACCGAGAGATAATAACATAATGATAATAACAATAATAAGCAATTTAAATAAGATTAAGTCTGAAATAGAAACAATAAAGTAATTTTGACTAAGCTGACAACAAGTATCCAGCACAACATAAACTCAAATCAACAAATCCAGGACCTATGGGAATTAAACCCACAGTCCCTCTCTATATTTCAACAACTCAGGATCTCCGGGAATTTAACCCGGAGTCCCTACAGCAGTATGTATGGGTCTCCAGGAATCGAACTCGCAGCCCTAGGAACTCCGGGAATACAACCCGCAGTCTGTACCTCAATATCTCAGGTCCTCTGGGAATCGAACCCATAGTCTGTATCTTAATATATATAAATAAACTTAGACTCTTCGGGAATCGAACCCGCAGTCCACAAACACTACAACTCCGGGTCTCCGGGAATCGAACCCGCAGCCCTTGGATCTCCGGGAATTGAACCCACAGTCCACCAACACAACAATAAAAAGGAAAGCACAGAGAAATATGATATGCAAGACTACAATTATCCCAAGCCAGTATCAACAAATATCAAGAAGTTCAAGTAAGGCAATTAGGCACTTAGACAGATAAATCCTATCTAACTATGCTTTGCTAACGAATATCTGGTAAATATCATAATTTAATCAGCTAAGAGCAGAATATCACGAATTGAACAATTCAAGTAAGGTGGGTTCCAACAATCTGCGTATGTACACGCCCGTCACCTCGCGTACAAGGCATTTAAATTAACTCATAATATCCTAAGGGAGAAGGTTCCCCCACAGAGGTTAGACAAGCCACTTCCTCGACTCCGGTATGAAACTGCTAAGCGACAACTCTCTTTCCATGAGTATCGGCCTCCACAAGTGTAGTATCTAATCAAAATCAATAGAAACACATAAAAATAATCCAATTGGACATTACCCAATTGAAACAATTCAAAATACGCCAAAAACCACAAGTTGCTGAAACCCGACTTTCGGTACGCTTCTCAAAAAATTACGAAATTTACATTTTCGGGTTCCTTATCTCAACACGAGTCTATGCATATAAAATTTACCAAAATCGGACTTCGTTTGCCCATTCAAATTGGTGATTTTTGACAATCCAAGCTTGGAGCAAAATCCTCCATTAATCCACCACCAATCCTCTATTTTCAGAGGTTAAATCTGTGGTTTACAATATATTAACATAAAATTAGTCTAGGAGTGATTACCTGATGTTTCCCCTTGATTTCCTCCTCAAAATCGCTAAAATCCCCTCCTAGTTCGAAGCCTCCAATGTGTTTAAGTGTTCTGAAATTTCGAGGTACTGATATTAAACCCTTCAGGGGTTTTCGCTTTTGCGACCCCACTATCGCTTTAGCGGTTCCGCTTCTGCGGAATAATGGTCTCTTCTGCAACCCCTTTGCTTACACTCGAGTTCTGCTTCTACGGATGCCCAGTCACTTATGCGACAGCGCTTAAGCAGAAATTGTCCGCTTCTGCGAAAACCTCCCAGGTGGCCCTTTCCGCTTCTGCGATGGGCTTCTCGCTTCTGCGGAAGCGCTTGTGCGAACCTCGTACGCTTCTGCGGAAGTCCCCTGACCTGCCCCAATGTGCTTCAGCGCTCTTTTGTCCGCTTCAGCGGTCATGCTTCTGCTGGCCTTCTTCCGCAGGAGCGGAAATACCAGAGGGCAGACACTAGGCCTGATGCAAGCTTCCAAATTTTTTTCCGTTTTGCCTTCCGTAATTAACCCGAGGCCCCCGGAACCTCAACCAAAAATACGAATCCACTCTAAATCATTATACAAACTTGTTCCAATCATAAAAGCATATCATTAAACACAAAAATCATCCAATTATGGAGAATTAAGACTAAGTTTCATCCAAAACTTCCGAAACCTATATGCTATCAAAGACCCGACCAAACGATGTCCGAATGACCTGAACATTTGCAGACATATCCAAAATCACCTAACGAAGCTACTACAACTGTCGGAATTCCATTCTGACGCCTGGATCAAAATCTCGCCTATCGATCGGATTTTCCAAAAATTTCAAACTTCGGCATTTCAAGTCTAATTGAGCTACAAACCTCCAAAATACATTCCGAATGCGCTCCCAACCCCGAAATCACCTAAAAGAGCTAATGGAACCATCAGATTTTCGTTCTGAGGTCGTCTTAACACTGTTCCGAATACGGGCCATTTTTCAACTATCAAGCTCTCATTTAGGGACTAAGTGTCCTAAAACACTCCAAATTCTAGAACCGAACCTCCCAGCAAACTACAATAGCAAAAATGAACTTAGGGGAGCAGTTAAATTGGGGATCGGGGCGTAAATTTCAAAAATGACCGACCAGGTCGTTACACTCCCCTTTCTGTTAAGTCATACCTAAATAAGAAATAGAGGCCAGAAAAGTTCCAAAGCCGGACGATCCCACGGGTCCCCGGTACGTAGCCCCCTCCTCGATTCGAGTTGTCCGCTTGGGTACACAGTCTAGTACCATGGAATATCAGGATATTAATCCTAGATATAGGATGATTATTTGCATCATATCTGACTTAGGGGACTCAACACCGGGGTTGGTCCGTCTAGGACAGGTGACCCGAATATCTAAGACCGAGCATGATTATATGTTGCATTTATTTGTCCTGGATTATTATGCTGACCGGCCAAATACCTGAAAACACAAAGAGAGAAAAATAGCAATTTCTAGAATAGTAATACCTAAATACTGACGAAACGCTGTCAAAATTGTGAGCAAAGAAACTATGAAAATAGTCGGAATAAGTTTTTGTCAAAATAGTTGGTCTTAAAACGATTTGACCGAACTACGCTGGTTTGATTCTCACCAATGGGCGAGATATGTAGGCAACCCGTGACGGGTCTAACCACCCATTTTCAAAAAATAACCAAAAATGTAAAGTTTTTAGTTATTAAAAAATCAAAGTGATGCCGTTTTTTGAAAATAGCCAAATGTTTCGAAAGGACCCGTAAGGCTGTTTGTGCAAAAATGGCCGCTTTTGAAGTCATAATAATAGCCTTGAAATCATCGAACGAAGTATTGAAAGGTTGATTCTTTTTAAGAAAATTGATGAAAATTTTCTTTGAAAAATATTTTTAATATGAGTTTAAATCGCCTTTATTAAATGTGCAGGATGAGCACAATGCAAAATGAAACCTTTTCACTAATTAATAAGATCCCTTTGGAGTTACGATTATGGTGGAATGATTTGGGTCAAGTTGAACAGGATTGGGTCAAAAATTATTTGAAAGATCTTATTGGGCTGCTTGACGTAGTTCCTCGAGGCGACATTATTCGAGCTTTAGTTGCTTTCTGGGATCCCGCACACAACGTGCTCCACTTCTCGGATTTTGAGCTCACTCCTACATTGGTGGAAATTGCTAACTACATCGGAAAGGGTTAGGTTCCCTTAAAAGACAAGTATACGGTTGCTCCAAGAGCCATCATTGTGCATAGATTCCTCGACTCCTTGAAAATAGCCAGAAATGTTCATAATGAAGATTTGCTCCACAGGTTTTGCACCATGAACTTTATATACCGCAGATATGGCCACATTGGAGGATTCAATGTTCCAGCGAACAAACTCTGCAGCAAAGTGAACCGAGCTAAATGGGAGTAACACAGGCGTTTTGCCTTTATGGTAGCCTTTTCGAGGTTAATAATATTACCAAGGAAAGACAAGAACATCGACATCAGAGTTGCCGGGTTTGCCAGTACTCTCCTTACACAGGACACTAGTACTTTGGCATCAATGATAGTAGTTGATATCTTCCGTGCTCTCACAGCCTGCAAAGTGGGAGAAGATTTCTTCTAGGGGTGTAATCTACTACTTCAGATGTGGATGATAGAGCATTTGTACCTCCACCCTCAGTTTTTGAGTTATGGGTGATCTAAAAATACTTGTATCGAAGAATTCTACATGAGGACAAAAGAGGCCAAGTTGTCAGAAGGGTCGAAAGGTTGGACCACATATTTCCGATCACTTACTGCTAGCCAGATAGAATGGGCATACGGATGGTTGCCCATCAATGAAGTCATATATATGCCAGCAGAAGGGTCATATTCCCTTTTAACGGGTCTCAAGAGTATCCAACCTTATGCGCCATACCGAGTACTACGGCAACTCGAAAGATATCAAATTGTGCCGAAAGATGGGGACCTCAGCCTTCAAGCAATGGAGATCAGTCCTGATGGGCAATTTTCGGAAGCAAAAGTCCAGTAAATATGGAATGAGTGCCAATGTCTGAGAGTGGACACTTGCGTGAGAGATCGGGCTAGAGGTGAAGTTTCACCGGGGTATTCTGCATGGTACCGTAGAGATTTTGAGCATGAGAGACCAATGAAGAGACTTCAAATTCAAGAATTTGCTGAGCTATCAAAGGAACAATGGGATTGGCTGGCCAAGGAGAATGAATATCGAGCCAAAATCAGCATGTTGGAGAAACGATTTTAGGACCTCAAATTCGAAAGCGGCCTACAAAAAGCAGCCGATGAGAGTGAAAAGAAACAGCTCATGAAAGAAAATGAAACATTGAAGGCTCAGATTGTGAAGATGAGAGCAGCAACCGAAGCCCCAGTTCGACGTGCATGAGATGAAAAGATAATTGATAATTTACGGCGCAAGGTGAATGATTATAGCTTTACTCTAGATAAAGCTGAGAAGGAATTAATTGGGGTTCGAAAACAATTAGCCAGGAATGCCGAAGAAAGGGCTCGGATGATCCAATAGTTAAAGGATGAACATAATGTTGAAGTTGCTAGGCTAAGGAAAAAGATTGTCACGGTCGAGGTCAAAAGTAGCAAACAAACAAAAGAATTTGACATAGAGAGAGAGAGCACTGCTACATGGCCATGGCCCGGTTAGAATTGGAGCTACAGTAACTTCAAAAGAAAAGCCAGCAAACCTTGGATGCTCGTGCCGAACAGATTGGGAGGTTGCTTCAAGAGAAAGGGGTCATCAGGGAAAGAATTGTCAATATTGCTCACTACATTACGCAAAAATGCCAACTGTGCGAGGATATGACCCAATCCACATTTACCGCAGCAACAATGATCTTTTTGAAATAAGTGATGACTGACCTAGACAAACTCCAAAAGGGATTAGCATATAGGCCCGCTGTAAGATCGAACGATGTCTCGCGGGCACTAGGAGCTTTAATGTATTCATAGGGCATGCATTTTCTGTATTTTTATTTTTTGCATCTAGAAGGTTGTAGTACAATATCATCTTTTGTAATCAATGTTTGAATATCAATGAAATTGAAAATCCAAAAGGCAAACATATAGGATCGAAAAACAAATAGAAAAAAAAATAGAAAAAGAAAAAGAAAAGAAAAAGAAAAGAGAAAAAAGGAAACAATGAAAAAATATGGGTAGAAACAAAAGAAAAGAAAAGAAAAGCCGAAAATGAAAATTGGCAGGTCAAAAGAAAGACAATAATGCCGTGATGACGCATAATTACCAGGCAAAAATTGTGTTTTAAAACTTGTGATGTTCATCTATTATGATCTAACTATTAACAAGTTTTTGTCATTGAAGAGTATCAGATAAAATAGTTAGCAACTGGCATTCTGGCACATCACAACTACAACACTCGTTCTAAAAGCATGACAAAAGCAGTGACCCAAGAAATTGAGCCGACAATCATGGATCCCGTGCAAGAGGAGGAAGTAGTAGATGTGAATAGCATGAAGGAAGAAATGTATAAGCTAAAATAGCAGATGTCGGAAATGTATCAGGCTTGGTCGAGGGGACAACCCTTACCTACTTACCCAGCCAACCCCACATATATTCCTCCATCAATCCCGAACCAAGTTCCACCCACCATGAACTCATCTTCTACATACCCACACTATTATGCCAGTACATCACAAATACCATCCTCACTTCCTAAACAAGCTCCACCACCATGACCCTAGGCCGTTCCAGTGTATGTGGCACCACCACCAGCCACTTTACACAAATCCTCTACCGAGCGTGTATTTCATATCCAGGATAATCATTACTACCCTCCAGAAACCACCTTCAGACAACATGATTCTTACACTCCACTTATCGATATAACGGAGGAGGAGAAACTTGTTAGAAACCCTGAACAAGAGGAGATGACCAAGAAAATGAAGAGCCTTGAGCAGTCGTTTCGCAATATGCAGCGTTTGGGAGGCCAAGTTAGTGTGGCATACAAGGACTTGTGTTTGTTCCCCGAGGTACAACTACCCGCTGGGTTTAAATTGCCGAAATTTGACATGTATGATGGCCATGGTGATCCAATGGCCTATCTGAGAGGATATTGTAGTAAAATGTGTGGAGCTGGGGGAAAAGATGAACTAATTATGGCTTATTTCAGTCAAAGCCTCAGTGGCTTAGCATTGGAATGGTACACCCATCAAGATCATACTCGATGGTTCATTTGGGACGATTTGGCTCAATCATTTGCGAACCATTTTCAATATAATCTGGAAATCATCCCGGATAGATTGTCATTGTCCAAACTGGAAAAGAATCCTGGAGAGAGTTTTAGGGAGAATGGTTTCAGGTGGATAGAACATGCGGCCCGTGTGGATCCGCCAATGAAAGAAGGAGAAATGGTATATTGTTTCTTACAAGCTTTGGAGCCGACATACTACGGGCATCTGGTGTCTGCAATCGGAAAGACCTTTAAAGAGGTAGTAAAGATGGGGAGTTTTGTGGAAGAAGGTTTGAAAACGAATAAGATCATGAGTTATTCAGCCATCAAGGCTACAAAACAAGCAATTCAGACGAGGACGGGAGGATCTATTAGGAAGAAAAAAAAAAGAAGAAGTGGCAGTTATAGAGGGAAGATCTTGGTCCGGGGGCCCCAAATCATATCATCATCAACCTTGCGCATATCAACCATACCCACCAACACTGTATAACCCACCTCAACATTATTATCCTCCGACTGGTCATCAGTTTTCTATTCAGCCTGCCCAATCTTACCAAGCACCTCCTCCTTCATGGCGAGCCCCAGCCCCTCCGAATGTCTACCATGCCCAAAATACCTACCCACCACCAAAAACCTACAGAAATCCTAACCGCACTAGTTTTCGTCCGAACCCTAAAGTCAAAAGTGATAGGGCTCAGAGAAAGAAAACATTCACTCCTCTGGGAGAATCATATACCAGCCTCTTTCAACGATTAAGACAATTGGGGATGATGAGTCCTATTGAGTCTAAAATTCCAAACCCTCCACGGAGAAACTTAGATCAATCAATCCATTGTGAATATTGTTCTGGGGCACCGGGACATGACACGGAGAAATGTTGGCACCTAAAATCTGCGATACAGGAGCTCATTGACTCTAGAAGAATTGAGGTGCAAGCACATGAGACTTCTAACATAACGCAAAATCCATTGTCGGTGCACCATGAAACACATATGATAGAGCTAGTACAGGGAGAAAGCTGCAAAAACCCCTCTCAGATGGTGATGACAATCAAAGCAAACAGCAAGACAGAAGAGAAAGTCGGGAGTGAGAAAGTGTCAGTCGAGCCACCGGCAAGACAGCCAGCAGTGGTAATTAAACCTGAACATGAACTTGTAAAAGTGATAGTGCCTGGAGTAAAGCCCACATTGACTGTGAAAGGGGCACACATAGAAACAATTGTTATCAAGCCGGTCGTTCAGATGCCGATTGTGAACATCAAAGTTGTACCTTGGAATTATGACAAGGTAACTATCATGTACAAAGGGAAAGAAGTCAAGGTGGAAATCTGTGAAACCCATGGTTTGACCCGGTCTGGGCGATGTTTTGCTCCTGACGATTTGAGGAAGGCAAAATTAATGAAGCAAAATCCGGCCCATGTGAAGAAAGCGATAACCGAGGAAGAAGCTGAGGAGTTCCTAAAGAAAATGATAGCTCAAGATTACTCCATAGTTGAGCAACTGTGGAAGACACCAGCTCAAATATCTTTGCTATCTCTGTTGATTCATTCTGATGAACATCGAATGACATTAATGAAGATCCTAAATGAAGCTCACGTACCAGAAAAGATCACAGTGTGTTATTTGGAGAAGATTACAAAAACATTTTTTGAGGAAAATAGGATAACATTCTCAGACGATGAACTACCACTAGAAGGGACAGAGCACAATAAGTCGTTATACCTTACAGTAAAGTGTGAGGAGTCAGTGGTGACTTATGTTTTGGTAATAATGGGTCGAGTGCTAATATTTGTCCTTTGTCTACTCTGGGAAAACTATAGATTGATCATGAAAGGATCCACAGAAATAGCATATGTGTGAGGGGGTTTGAGGGGGGTGCAAAGAACACCGTTGGAGATATCATACTAGAACTCACCATCGGACCGATGGAATTCACCATGGAGTTTTAAATGATGGACGTTGCTGTGTCCTATAACCTTCTGTTAGGACGTCCATGGATCCACGCTGCAAAAGCGATTCCTTCTTCACTACATCAAATGGTGAAGTTTGAATGGGATCATCAAGAGATAGTAGTGCACGGTGAGGATAATGTTTGTAATGCCATCACACCATTCAAAGAAGTCGAAGGTGACAAAGGTCCTTGGGTGTACCAAGTGACGGACACCGTGATTGTGAACAAGATATCTGAAGGAGAAATCATCCAAGTACCCAAAGTAACCCCTGCAACTGTCATGGTTGCCAAAGAAATGATAATGAACGGGTTCTCTCCGGGAAGAGGTCTAGAAGTTGTTTTGCCAGTTGCTAACCATCATTTTATAAATAATAAATTGTTCACTGATTAAGATAGGGAATAAAGATTCAAATTCTCACTAATCACTTTAAGGTGAATGTGACCAATGTGGGAGAAACAATCAAGAGGAAGCAGTAATAAAGGAAAGAATCCATGATGGAAAAATCAATAATCAGGAACCTACCCGAACAACGAGGGAGGTATTACCTTTTATTTTTCAAATTTATACCCAGATATCAAACTGAGGGATTACTTTTCTGCATTTTTAATTTCTACATCAGGCACCCACCTGGATAACAAGGGAATACTTTTCTGCATTTTTAATTTTTGCATCAGACGCCCACCTGGCTAACAACGGAATACTTTTCTGCATTTTTTAATTTCTGCATCAGGCGCCCACCTGGATAACAAGGGAATACTTTTCTGCATTTTTTTCTGCATCAGGCACCCACCTGGATAACAAGGAAATATTTTCTTCATTTTTTATTTCTGCTTAGGTGCCCACCTGGATAACAAGGGAATACTTTTTTGCATTTTTAATTTCTGCTCAGGCGCCCACCTGAATACCAAGGGAATATTTTCTGCATTTTAATTTCCGCATCAGGCGCCCACCTGGATGACAAGGGAATATTTTTTGCATTTTAATTTCTACATAAGGCGCCCACCTAGATAACAAGGGAATATTTTTTGCATTTTAATTTCTGCATCAGGTGCCCACCTGGATAACAAGGGAATACTTTTATGCATTTTTAATTTCTGCTTAGGCGCCCATCTGGATAACAAGGGAATATTTTATGCATTTTAATTTCTGCATCAGGCGCCCATCTGGATAATAAGGGAATATTTTCTGCATTTTTAATTTCTACTCAGGCGCCCACCTGGATAACAAGGGAATATTTTCTACATTTTTAATTTCTGATCAGGCGCCCACCTGTATAACAAGGGAATACTTTCTGGAAAAAAAAGCTTTTCTTTTCTAACAAGTAACATCACAATAGATTGACAGCCCCATACTGGGGCAGAAAAAAATTTTCTTTATTTTCGTAATAAGCAGGTACCAACCCGGAGAACGGAGAAACACATTTTTGAAGTCATACAAGCGGAATGAAGCAATATGTTTGTAGCAAGTTACAAGCAAAAGATTTATCAAAGAAATATGCAAATAAAGAACAAGACGCAAGATGAACAATCAAGGCAATATAAGACGCAAGACATAGATAGGGTTTTTGTAATTCATAGACCATAGCTTAGGCTAGCTTCTTTATTTTTTTACCACGGTATAATAAAGAGTCAATCATCAGTAATAGCAACAACAACAACAACAACAACAACAACAACAACAACAGTAAGAACATAGCTTCCCTGGTAGTTTCAAACTGTCAGACATTCCCGAACTACACTGACCTGATTCCTGTATAGCCCAGGATATGTAGGCAACCTCTAAAGCTAGGTGCGGTCAAAACTTTTCAAAAATGCTTCATACGAATATGTGAGTGGGTAAAAATCCCTCATTACTGCTCATTTATCTTTACACTGAAACCTTTCGTGTTCCCGAGCAAAAAGGGGCAGCTGTGAGCACTTGATATTTGCCCCAAGCAATAAATTTCAAAATAAAAATATAAAAAAATGATTTTTGATTGCAATTGGTTTGATTAGTGTATAAAAAATACCTGTGTATGTTTTAATTGAAAGAAATTTAAAATGAAATAAAAAAGGAAACTAATTAGAAAATATCACAAAACATTATAGGGTAAATACTAGGAAATTAGAAAATCAAGCAAAAATACAAAAAAAATGGAAAATCAAGGAAACAATATAAAGATTATAAAATAAAAGAAAATACATTAGTGTAAAATAAATACAAGGGAAAATAAGTATAAAATACAAGGAAAATACATAAATTAAAATAAATACATTTTAAAAATAACAAAAAATACAAAAATACAATGTGGAATATCAAATTGGGCCAAATACATATAATGTACTCAGCCCAAATACATTACACAGACTAGGCCCAGGATATTTTAGCTGGTCTGCCCAGTTGAAAGGCCAAACGACGCCGTATAAAAGGTTAAATTTGGGTCGTTGATGCAATTGATCAACGGACAAACTAAGGTGGTGCCTTTATTAATAAAACCACGACGTTGAGAGAACTAATCATAACCGTCCATCACACTTAATCAGATGGATGAGACTAGTGTATCACTTAACCAAACGGTGTCGCTTAAATAATTAAATCATGACCGTTCAAATATTTAATCTAACGGACCAAAGGAAAGGCCTCATTAAACCAAACGGTGTCGTTTTAAGGGCCAAATGATCCTGGCCATTCATCTCAGCCAATCCAACGGTTGATAAACAATAACACATAATCAGTATATATCAACCCCCCCTCCCATTCAATCTTCATGACATACACACACACCTTTCATTATACAAAACCCTAGCCGCCCTTAAATTCTTCTTCTTCTCCCCCTTCTCTCAAAGAGACCACCAGAACTCTACCAGTGGTTAGTCTCCTACCATCTTCCCCGGCTCAGGACAAGCCCCCAAACACCCCTCTCTACCTTTTAACACATCAATACTTCATTAACCCTACCCCAGAAACCCACCAGTCTCTATTTTTGAAATTCCGGTCGCCAGAACCTAGCCGGCGACCACCAATTTATGAACCGGACCCCCACTTTAACACCATATGACCGTCTTGAGACAATCTATCACCCCACCATAACCATATACCTCAAATATTACCCCAACCATTCGAATATCAGAAAACGTCTCGCCGGAACTCTACTCCGTTGAGCACCCAAAAATGAAAACCCTTCAGAACCTTACCCCAAGTCCCCAAACACCCCTCTCATACTCAAATCAAACTCCCAAGGAGCCTGTTTGGGAGATCTGACACTTAAGAAACCACGAGTCTCTGAAAAGTTGAGAAATCAAGAAAGAAGAAAGAGAATGAAAGAAAGAAGAAAGAAAGAAGAAAGAAAGAAGAAAGAAAGAAGAAAAGAAAGAAAGAACGAAGCCCTGAAAAGCTATGTACCCTGGAACCTGCTTCTGTTCATGTATCTTTGTCTGTTCTTGTCTGTTTAATATCTAGATATGTTTAGAAAATCCCTATGCATTTTAAAAACCCTGAATCCACCTCTGTTCTATATCTTGCTCTTCTGTGTTCATATTAGCCCTGAGCTTATTGCATGTATGCCTGAAATTGATTTAGTATTCTTAAGTTTTGATATTAGCTACCTGTAAATGTCACGACCCTAGTTCACCAATTGTGAACATGTCGTGACGGCACCCAGTCCCCACGACAAGGTAAGCCTAACACGTTGTGAAATATACAAGTTTATGAATATTAAATAAGAAATAGCAGAAAAATAATATAAAAAGGAATGTAATCTGTGCCGCTTGGCACATACACCCGTCAAATACACTGTATAAAACACCACCAAGACCCGGAATCCCACGGATAACACAGAATAAAAGAGAATATACAACTGTGGCTCTATGTGTAAAGAGTATCTAAAAATGAAATGAAGGAAAAACATCTACTAATACTATCATAATAGAAGGAAGGCCTCCGGATCCGCGGACGTAGCAGATCATACCTCGAGGTCTCCCAAAGTGCTACTAAATCACCTGAGCTGAGCCTGACCTGATGTACCTGGATCTGCACAACAAAAGTGTGCGGAAGAGTAGCATGAGTACACCACGACGGTACTCAGTAAGTGCCAAGCCTAACCTCGATGGAGTAGTGACGAGGAAGGTCAGGGCCCTACTAAGAGAAAGCAATAACGAAATGATAGTAACAATAATAAGCAGTTTAAAGGGTAATAATTCTGAAATAACAGCAATAAAGAGATTGCTACAACCGTCTACAATTAAGCTAACAACAAGTATCGAAACTCAAATAACAAGCCCAGGACCTCTGGGAATTGAACCCACAGTCCCATTAACAGTATCCTTGAGTCTCCGGGAATCGAACCCGTAGCCCATGTCTTAGGAAATCTTAGGATCTCCGGGAATCAAACCCGCAGTCCACATCTCAATAATACATCAATATCTCAGGACCTCCAGGAATCGAACCCGCAGTCCACAATAATAACTCAGGATCTCCAGGAATCGAACTCGTAGTCCACAACAATAACTCAGGATCTCCGGGAATCGAACCCGCAGTCCATATCGCAATAACTCAGGATCTCCAGGAATCGAACCCGCAGTCCACAAATAATACCACTCCGGGTCTCTGGGAATCGAACCAATAGCCCTGGGATCTCCGGAATTGAACCCGCAGTCCACCAACACAACAAATAAAGAAACGCACAGAGAAAATATAATACGCTTAACTACAACTTCACCAAAACTAGTATCAATAATTTTCAAGAAGTTAGGCAAATAGACAAATAAATCCTATCTAGTCATGCTTTTCTAGTGAATACCAGGTAAATGTAACAAATAAATCAACTAAGAACAGGAATATCACTAATCGGACAATTCAAGTAAAGTGAGTTACAACAACCAGCGCATGTACACGCCCGTCACCTCACGTACAAGGCTTTTCAACTATCACATAATATCCTAGGGGTGAAGGTTCCCCCACACGAGGTTAGACAAGCCACTTACCATGACTCCGGTACAAAACCGCTAAAAGAAAACTCTCTTGCAGCGAATGTCGGCCTCCACAAGTGTAGTATCTGATAAAAATCAATAGAATCACATCAAAATAGGCCAATTGGGCATTACCCAATCAAAACAATTCAACATACACCAAAACCCACAAGTTGCCAAAACCCGACTTTTGGTACGCTTCTCGAAAAACTATGAAAGTTATATATTCGGCTTCCTTATCTCAACACAAGTCCGTGCATATAAAATTTACCAAATTCGGACTCCATTTGCCCATTCAAAACCTTAATTTTCTAAAGTTCAAGCCTAGGGTTAAAACCTCCATAACTCACCCCAAATTCCTCCATTTTCATGACATAATTGCATAATATTATCAATACTAATCATAAGATGAGTCCATAGTTGATTACCTGGTGTTTTCCCTTGAATCTCCCTCAAAAATTACCCAAATCGTCTCTTAATCCGAGACCCGAAAATGTGTGAAATGTTTCTGAAATTTTCTAACTTCTGATACAATTAATCTTCTGCAATTTTCGCTTCTGCGGTCTATTTTCCTCTTCCGCGACACTTTGTTGCTTCTGCGAAATCCCAGGCCTGGCTGGACCAATCCACTTCTGCGAGCCTAGGGCCGCTTCCGCGAGGCCGCTCCTGCGGACAAACGTCCACTCCTTCGGAACTTTTTGCACCTACGAACAGGAGTCCGCTTCTGGTGACTCACCTAAGCGAAGGCTTCTTCGCATCTGCGGAATTCCCCAACTCATCTCCTGAACGCTTCTGCGGTCCCCTTCCTCGCACCCGCGATACCGCTTATGAGGACAAAGGACCGCCCCTGCGCTCTAGTCCGCTTCCGCGCTCCAATTTCCACATTCAGCGGGCTCGCCTCTGCGGTTCCATTTCCGCAGGGGCGAAAACAACATAGGCAAAATTCCTAAACCTGCTATTTCCATGTTTTTTACCCCCGTTTAATCATCCGAAACCACCCCGAGGCCCCCGGGAACTCATCCAAACACACCAATACAACCTAATACCTTATTCAAACTTGTACAAATCCTTAAAACACGTCTAACAACATCAAACCCCATAATTCACATCGAATTCAAGCCTAATTTCCTTAAAACTTTTTGGATTACGCATTCGATCTAAAACCCGACTAAACAACGTCCGAATGACCTGAAAATTTGCGGACATATCCAAAATCACATAACCAAGCTACAAAAATTGTCAAAATTCCATTCCGACCCCCGGATCAAAATCTCATCTATCGTTCGGATTTCACCAAAATTTCAAACTTTGGCATTTCAAGCCTAATTGAGCTACAGACCTCCAAAATACATTCCGAACACGCTCCAAACCCCGAAATAACCTAACGGAGCTAATGGAACCATCGGATTTTCGTTCCGAGGTCGTCTTAACACTGTTCCAACTACAAGCCATTTTCCAACTATAAAAGCTCGCATTTAGGGACTAAGTGACACAAAATACTCCAAATTTCAGAACCGCCTCACCCGGCAAACCACAATAGCAGAAATCAACTTAGGGGAACAGTTAAATCGGGGATCGGGCATTATTTTCTAAAATGACTGGCCGGGTCATTACATATTCCCACACTTAAAAGATTTGTTCGTCCTCGAACGAGCATAGAAAACATACCTGTAGTGGTGAAGAGATGAGGGTACTGGCTGCGCATATCCTGCTCGGTCTCCTAAGTCACCTCCTCGACCGGCTGACCCCGCCATTGAACCTTTACTGAAGTGATGTTCTTTGACCTTAGATTACTGGTCTGCCTGTCTAGAATGGCTACTAGCTCCTCAACATAAGACAAATCCTTGTTTAGCTGAACAAAAGTGAAATCCAACACATGCGACGGGTCGCCATGGTATCTCCAAAGCATAGAGACGTGAAACACGGGGTGGACTCCGGCTAGGCTGGGAGGTAAGGCTAACTCATAAGCAACCTCCCCAACACGCCTCAAAATCTTAAAAGGGCCAATAAATCTAGGACTCAGTTTCCCTTCTTCCCAAACCTCATAACGCCCTTCATGGGCGAGACTCGAAGCAGAACTCGCTCGCCAACCATAAAAGCCACATCGCGAACCTTCTTGTCCGCATAACCCTTCTGTCTAGACTGGGCTGCACGAAGTCTGTCCTGAATCACCTTGACCTTGTCTATTGCATCCTGAACCATATCAGTACCTAGCAGCCTGGCCTCGCCCGACTCGAACCAACCCACGAGAGACCTGCACCTCCTACCATATAGGGCTTCATACGGTGCCATCTAAATACTGGACTGGTAGCTGTTGTTATAAGCAAACTCCGCCAATGGCAAGAAGTGACCCCATGAACCTCCAAAGTCAATCACGCACGCACGGAGCATATCCTCCAAAATCTGAATAGTGCGCTCGGACTGACAATCAGTTTGGGGGTGAAACGCTGTGCTCAGTTCCACCCGAGTACCTAACTCCTGCTGTACGGCTCTCCAGAACCGTGAAGTGAACTGAGTGCCTCTATCTGAAATAATGGAAACTGGAATACCATGCAGCCGAACTATCGCTCTAATGTAGATCTCCACCAGTCGCTCCGATGAATAAGTAGTGCTCACCGGTATAAAATGGCGGACTTGGTCAGCCGATCCACAATAACCCAAATGGAATCAAACTTCCTAACAGTCCGTGGAAGTCCAGATACAAAGTCCATGGTGCTCCCATTTCCACTCTGGAATCTCAATCTGTTGCATCAATCCACCCGGACGCTGATGCTCGTACTTCACCTGCTGGCAGTTGAGGCATCTAGAAACATAATCAACTATATCGGTCATCATCTGCCTCCACCAGTAATGCTGTCTCAAGTCCTGATACATCTTTGCGGCACCGGGATGGATGGAATACCGCGAGATATGGGCCTATGCTAGAATCAGCTCTCGAAGATCATCTACCTTGGGCACACAGATACGCCCCTGCATCCTCATAACTCTATCATCCCCTATGGTAACATCTCGAGCATCACCACGCCGAACTCTATCCTGGAGGACAAGCAGATGAGAGTCGTCAAATTGACGCTCCCTGATGCGGTCAAATAGAGAAGACCGAGAAACCACACAAGCCAGAACCCGGCTGGGCTCCGAAAGATCCAGTCTAACAAACTACCTGGCCAAAGCCTGAACATCCATCGCCATAGGCCTCTCCGGAGCTGGTAGATATGCCAAACTCCCCAAACTCTCCGCCCGACGACTCAAGGCATCGGCAACCACATTAGCCTTGCCCGAATGATAGAGAATAGTAATATCATAGTCCTTCAGTAGCTCCAACCATCTCCTCTGACGCATGTTCAGGTCATTTTGCTTAAGCAAGTGTTGCAAGCTCCGGTGATCAGTATAGATCTCACAAGGAACCCCATACAAGTAGTGACGCCAAATCTTCAAGGCGTGAACAATGGCAGCTAGCTCCAAATCATGAACAGGATAGTTCTTCTCATGCACCTTCAGCTGTCTGGATGCGTAGGCAATCACCCTACCGTCCTGCATCAATACTGCACCGAGTCCAACTCATGAGGCATCACAATATACAGCATAGGACCCCGAACCTGTAGGCAACATCAATATAAGGGCCGAAGTCAAAGCTGTCTTGAGCTTCTGAAAGCTCGCCTGACACTCATCTGTCCACTGAAAAGGGGCACCCTTTTGGATCAATCTGGTCATAGGTGCTGCAATCGAAGAGAACCCCTTTACGAAACGATGGTAATAGCCCGCCAAACCACGGAAACTGCGAATCTCAGTAGCGGAGGAGGGTCTGGGCCAACTTTGCACGGCCTCCACCTTCCTCGGATCTACTTGAATACCATCACTCGACACCACGTGGCCCAAAAATGCCACTGAACTCAACCAGAATTCACATTTAGAGAAATTGGCATATAGTTGCTTCTCCCTCAGAATATGAAGCACTATCCTCAAATGCTGCTAGTGCTCTTCCCGACTCCGGGAATATACTAGAATATCATCAATGAAAACAATCACGAACGAGTACAGATATGGCCTAAACACACTGTGCATCAAATGCATAAAGGCTGCTGGGGCATTAGTCAGCCCAAAAGACATCACGAGGAACTCATAGTGGCCATACCGAGTCCTGAAGGCAGTGTTAGGGATATCTGGCTCCCGAATCTTCAACTGATGATACCCAGAGCGCAAATCAATCTTAGAAACACTTGTGCGCCCTGTAGCTGGTCAAATAAATCATCAATGCGATGTAAAGGATACCGGTTCTTCACTGTAACTTTATTCAGTTGACGATAGTTAATACACATACGCATAAAACCGTCTTTTTCTTCATAAACAACACAGGAGCACCCCAAGGCGAAACACTAGGTCGAATGAAACCCTTACCAATAACTCTTGTAACTGGTCCTTCAACTCATTTAACTCAGGAGGAGCCATACGGTACGGTGGAATAGAAATGGGCTGAGTGCCCGGCAACAAATCAATAGCAAAATCAATGTCTCTGTCGGGCGGCATGCACAGGAGATCAGCTGGAAATACATCAGCAAAGTCACGTACCACAGGAACAGAATCAATAGAGGGAGTGTCAATACTGACGTCCCGCACATAGGCTAGATAAGCAGCACACCCCTTCTCAACCATACGCTGAGCTCTGAGAAAAGAAATAACACGGCTAGGGGTGTGATCTAGAGTACCACTCCACTCAATACGTGGAATGCCCGGCATAGCCAGCATCACGGTCTTGGCGTGACAATCAAGAATAGCATAATGGGGCGACAACCAGTCCATGCCCAGAATAATATTAAAATCGACCATCCCGAGCAACAATAGATCGGCTCTGGTCTCAAAACCACAAATGGAAACCAAACACAACCGATACACACGGTCCACAGCCAAAGAATCACCCACCGGAGTGGAAACATAAATGGGGTCACTCAAAGAATCCCGAGACATACCCAGATGAGAAGCAAAGTAAGAAGACACATATGAAAAAGTGGAACCAGGGTCGAATAGAACCGATGCCTCCCTGTGACAAACCAAAATAATACCTGTGATAACAGAATCAGATGCAACAGCCGTAGCGAGATTAGGAATAGCATAGAATCTGGCCTGTCCCCGCTCTCGAGGGCGGCCTCTGGCATCCTGACCCCTGCCCCTGGTTGGCTGAGCAGGTGGAGTGGCAGCTGGAGCTGGAATGATAGCCATCTGGCCCTGAGAACCATGCTGAGGCTGCGAACGCAGATGAGGTGCTCCCCTCCTACGCTTCGGGCACTCCCTAACCAGGTGGCGAGTATCCCCGCACTCAAAGCAAGCTCTGGGAGGACGTGGTGGCTGTGACTGATCCCACTAGTCTTACCCTTGGAAGGACCTCGCGCAGGAGGTGCACTTTAAACTGGGGGAGCATAATAGGGCTCCTGAGGTGCTGAAAGAGCTGGAGTGCTATCGGCTACTAGCAAAGCTGAGTGAACTAGTCGATCGGAATAACCCCTACAAAAACGACTGGCTGCTGAAGTGCGGGCACCAGAGAAATAGCCCGACTCACGAGACCTCTTGGACACTCTCTATCCTCGCTCTCTAGGGAGCATACTCTCAATCATCCTGGCAATGCTCACGGCCTGCTGATAAGATATATCTGTCTCCAACTCTCTGGCCATGCTGGATCAGATCGGCGTAATCAGGCCCTCAATAAATCTCCGCACCCTCTCCTGGACCGTAGCCACCAAAGCTGGTGCATGCCTGGCGAGACGGGTGAACCTGATAGCATACTCCGATACTGAAATGGAGCCCTGTCGCAACTGCTCAAACTCCGAGCGCCAAGAATCCATAAGGCTCTGAGGAACAAAATCTCTCAAAAACAGATCTGAAAACTACGTCCAGGTCAATGAAGCAGACTCCTATGGACAATCAAACTCATACGTGCACCACCAATCATAAGCGGCCCCACAATACTGAAAAGCAATGAAGGAATCCCCGCTGGTCTCCACAATCCCTATAATATGAAGAATACGATGACACTCCTCCAGAAAACCCAATGCATCATCTGAAGCCAACCCACTGAACACTGGAGGTTCATATTTCTTGAACCTCTCCAATCTGCGCTGCTCGTCCTCGGAGGCAACTGGCCCATCTCTGGGCTGTACTCGTGTGGCAGGAGGTATAGTAATAATCTCTGAAACCTGCTCCACGGGCACTCGCTTCTCAGGTGTGCCGGCTGCGGGAGTCTGGGCCCCTCCCCCGGCCTGAGAAGTAGCTGCAGCGAGAGAAAGCAACCCCGCCTGAGCTAGAGTAGTGTACATGCTCAAAAACTGGGCTAGGGTCTCCCGGAGTGCCGGAGTAGTGGTAGCTGTAGTAGGTGTACCAGGTGCCTACGCTCCAACCTTGGTCTACCTGTGGTACCTCAGCGGCAGCGCGCGCGGGTGTCGTGGCTGCACCTCGGGCGCGTCCTCGTCCTCTACCTCGACCCCGGCCTCTGACGGTAGCAACAGGGGGCGCAGGTGCCAGATCATCGCGAGTAGCACGTGTCCTCACCATCTGTGAAAGAATAGAAAGAAATAGTTTAGATTTGGTGACAAAAATGTCGCACGACAAGGTATCCAAAAGAAATGAAGAGTTTCCTAAACAGTTACATAGCCCCTCGTAGATAAATACAGACGTCTCCGTATCGATCAGCGAAACTCTAACTAACCGGTCTGTGTCTCGTGACTCCTATGAACCTAGAGCTCTGATACCAACTTGTCACGACCCTAGTTCACGAATTGTGAACATGTAGTGACGGCACCCAGTCACCACGACTAGGTAAGCCTAACACGTTGCGGAATATACAAGTTTATGAACATTAAATAAGAAATAGCAGAAAAATAATATAAAAAGGAATGTAATCCGTGCCGCTTGGCACATACACCCATCAAATACACTGTATAAAACACCACTAAGACCCGAAATCACACGGGTAACACAGACTAAAAGAGAATATACAACTGTGGCTCTATGTGTAAAGAGTATCTAACAATGAAATGAAGGAAAAATATCTACTAATACTATAATAATAGAAGGAAGGCCTCTGGATCCGCGGATGTAGCAGATCATACCTCGAGGTCTCCCAATGTGCTGCTAAATCACCTAGTATGTGCCTGACCTGATGTACATGGGTCTGCACAACAAAAGTGTGCAGAAGAGTAGCATGAGTACACCACGGCGGTACTCAGTAAGTGCCAAGCCTAACCTCAACGGAGTAGTGACGAGGAAGGTCAGGGCCCTACTGAGAGAAAGCAATAACGAAATGATAGTAATAATAATAAGCAATTTAAAAGATAATAATTCTAAAATAACAACAATAAAGAGATTGCTACAACCGTCTCCAATTAAGCTAACAACAAGTATCGAAACTCAAATAACAAGCCCATGACCTGTGGGAATTGAACCCACAGTCCCATTAACAGTATCCCTGAGTCTCCAGGAATCGAACCCGCATCCCATGTCTCAGTAAATTTCAGGATCTCCGGGAATCGAACCCGTAGTCCACATCTCAATAATACATCAATATCTCAGTATCTTTGGGAATCGAACCCGCAGTCCACAACAATAACTCAGGATCTCCGGGAATCGAACCCGCAGTCCACAACAATAACTCAGGATATCAGGGAATCGAACCCGCAGTCCATATCTCAATAACTCAGGATCTCCGGGAATCAAACCCGCAGTCCACAAACAATACCACTCTGGGTCTCTGGGAATCGAACTCACAGCCCTGGGATCTCCGGGAATCGAACCTGCAGTCCACCAACACAACAAATAAAGAAATGCACAGAGAAAATATAATATGCTTAACTACAACTTCACCAAAACTAGTATCAATAATTTTCAAGAAGTTAGGCAAATAGAAAAAATGTTTCCTATCTAGTCATGCTTTTCTAGTTAATACTAGGTAAATGTAACAAATTAATCGACTAAGAACAGGAATATCACTAATCGGACAATTCAAGTAAAGTGAGTTACAACAACCAGTGCATGTACACGCCCGTCACCTCGGGTACAAGGCTTTTCAACTATCACATAATATCCTAGGGGTGAAGGTTCCCCCACATGAGGTTAGACAAGCCACTTACCACGACTCCGGTACAAAACCGCTAAGAGACAACTCTCTGCCATGAATGTCGGCCTCCACAGGTGTAGTATGTGATAAAAATCAATAGAATCACATCAAAATAGGCCAATTGGTCATTACCCAATCAAAACAATTCAACATACACCAAAACCCACAAGTTGCCAAAACCCGACTTTAGGTATGCTTCTCGAAAAACTACGAAAGTTATATATTCGGGTTCCTTATCTCAGCGCGAGTCCGTGCATATAAAATTTACCAAATTCGGACTCCATTTGCCCATTCAAAACCTTGATTTTCTAAAGTTCAAGCCTAGGGTTAAAACCTCCATAAATTACCCCAAATTCCTCCATTCTCATGACATAATTGCATAATATTTTCAATACTAATCATAAGATGAGTCCATAGTTGATTACATGATGTTTTCCCTTGAATCTCCCTCAAAAATTGCCCAAATCATCTCATAAGCCGAGACACGAAATGTGTGAAATGTTTCTGAAATTTTCTAATTTCTGATACAATTAATCTTCTGCGATTTTCGCTTCTGCGGTCTATTTTCCGCTTCCACGACACTTTGTCGCTTCTGCGAAATCCCAGGCCTGGCTGGACCAATCCGCTTCTGCGAGCCCAGGGCCGCTTCCGCGAGACCGCTCCTGCGGATAAATGTCCGCTCCTGCGGAACTTTCCGCTCCTACGAATAGGAGTCCGCTTCTGCGGACTTGCCTAAGCGAAGCCTTGTCCGCTTCTGCGGAATTCCCCAACTCATCTCTTGACCGCTTCTGCGGTCCCCATCCTCGCACCCGCGAAGCCGCTAATGTAGACAAAGGACCGCCCCTGCGCTCCAGTCCGCTTCTACGCTCCAATTTCTGCATTCAGCGGGCTCGCCTCTGCGGTTCCATTTCCGCAGGGGGGAAAACAATAGAGGTTGAATTCCTAAACCTGCAATTTCCATGTTTTTTCCCCCTGTTTAATCATCCGAAACCACCCCGAGGCCCCCGGGACCTCATCCAAACATACCAATACAACCTAATACCTTATTCAAACTTGTACCAATCCTAAAAACACGTCTACCAACATCAAAACCCATAATTCACATCGAATTCAAGCCTAATTTCCTTAAAACTTTTCGAATTACGCATTTGATCTAAAACCCGACCAAACGACGTTCGAATGACCTGAAAAATTGCGAACATATCCAAAATCACATAACGAAGCTATAGAAATTGTCGGAATTCCATTTCGACCCCCGGATCAAAATCTCACCTATCGTTCGGATTTCACCAAAATTTCAAACTTCAGCATTTGAAGCCTAATTGAGCTACAGACCTCCAAAATATATTCTGAACGCGCTCCCAACCCCGAAATCACCTAACGGAGCTAATGGAACCATCGGATTTCCGTTCGGAGGTTGTCTTAACACTGTTCCGACTACGGACTATTTTCCAACTATAAAAGCTCCCATTTAGGGACTAAGTGTTCCAAAACACTCCAAATTTCAGAACCGACTCACCCGGCAAACCACAATAGCAGAAATGAACTTAGGGGAATAGTTAAATTGGGGATCGGGGCGATATTTTCTAAAACGACCGGCCGGGTCGTTACATCAAATCATGTGCTATTAGCTATCCTTATGTGATTGTTCAATAGATCATGTCTCGATTAGGGTTATGAATAGTTGGAATTCAACCATTATCAATTTGTCTCTCTGAGTTCTGATTAATCTGAAAGTTAGCCGTAATTAGGGCTACTTGTGCAAAATAACATGAATATGGCTAGGTTTGCAATATGATGTGCATGTTAGTTTCTTTCGAATTTCTGAGTGCATATGTGTATTTAGGTTATATGTGTAAATGCTTTTGTGGTTATGTTTGCAACACAATATGAGTTTTGGTAAGTGGAGACAGAAAATTAATAAATAAATCCCGATCCGAATGTCCTTTAATTGGAAAAACTCCATCCCTATTATTATTATATCCCTTCTTGGGGTGTAGTAGTAATTAGTGGAACATATCTTCGGGTAAGTGAAATAATGAGGTGTGACAATCCCGGCAACCAAAATAGCTAAAATGAACTTATAGGAAGCAGTTAATAGGGAATAGGAGCATAGATTCTAAAAATGACCGGCTGGGTCGTTACATATATATACCAAATACACTTATATATTACATAATATGTTTAATTTTTCATTTTATTATATATATGTTATTTTAATTACATATATTTACCATAATTCAAATTAACGAGACTATTAATAGGTCCTCTTAATTGGATACAATTATGATCTAACCCACCCCACACAAATAAAATACTAATATATTTTACTTTTTTTTACTAAATACCCATCCCCTACGTTCTACCCTCTCTTTTCCTCCCTCATTTCTTTCTCACTTTCTCTCTCTACGTATTGTTCTTTCTCACTCTCTCTCCTTCTTTCTCTATGTTGCTTCTGAAGATGAGGCATTTATGGCTTTCAACCGAGAAATCGACGCTTATTCACTGCAAAATAAAAGGATTATTGTCTGATACACCAGACTGCAAATGTGTGGAAGCCATGCCTATGGTTGGAAAGAATATCAGCGAGTGGATGGCGGAGTTGGATTCCACTGCAAGGGAAGTTGAGGCAGAGCTCGTTCCAAGAGATGTAGGAAGTTGAGACAGAGCTAGTTCCAACTGTTAGCCTTGATCAATATCGAGGTGGAGAACTCAAAACGAGCAACAGATCTACTCTTCTAAACTTCTCCAGGCTCTCCATCATGCCCGCTGGAGTGCTGATAGTTTGTAACCGGCTATGTTTTTACAGTTTTACAAATATAGTTATTTTGTAGTCATTTTGTAGTTCTTACTATTTCTTCTTTTAGAATTATGTAGGTATTGTGTAGATTAATGCTTATGTAGAATAGTTGTGTTAATGTTGTGTATAAATTGTAGTTGCAATTATCTACAACTTATAAATATAGTTATTTTGTAGTCATGCCGATTAGTTATCTTTATTTTTGTAGATTAATTGTAATTTCCATTTTCTATATTTTTATAAATGTTGTTATTTTGCAGTCATTATGTAGTTCTTACTATTTCTTTTTAAGAATTATGTAGGTATTATGTACATTAAGGCTGTAAAAATCTACGTTTTAATTTCGTTGTTAAATTGAAGTTTAGTAGTCTTAATTTTATAGATTAATTGTAGTTAATATTATCTACAGTTTATATTTGTACTTTATTTTGTAGTCATGTAGATTAGCTGTATTAATTATGTGTATAAATTCACGTAGATTAGTTGTATAAATTATAGTTGCTATTATCCACAACTTATAAATATAGTTATTTTGTAGTCATGTCGATTAGTTGTCTTAATTTTGTAGATTAATTATAGTCGCAATTTTCTACATTTTTACAAATATTATTATTTTGTAGTTATTCTGTAGTTCTTACTGTTTCTTATTTTATTTTTTGAAGAATTGTGTAGGTATTATGTAGACTAATGCTTATTTTTTATGCTAATGTGAAATAATTTTTGTTTTGTACAGAATGAACATTATTTTCATAGAAATATATTATCCACATGTTATCTGCCTACCATCTATAATTTATTACCAAAATACAATAATTAAACTACAATACAAGTCGAGACAATTGTAGTCAATGTAGCTTAAGGAAATTATTATTCCGTTTCAGAAATTGGTGTTGGGCAGTAGAATAATTCACTCATAATATTTCTTACTTTAATTGTAGCATGTCACTTTTACTTTTGTATTTTTCATTTTAATATTCATTATTGTAGCATTCAAGTTCTTTGTTATAGCCATATTAAAATAGTCAGTTACATTCAGATTAAACAACAAACATAACAAATAGATACTACAATCATTTAAATAAATAAATTATAAGTATGTTGTCTACTTATCATGTACACCTTATTACCAAACTACAATTTTTCTACAAATAAAATATTTTTTACCTACAATCTTCAAACTCATAAGATTACCATTATCTTTTTTATTGTGAACAGTTATTTAGAAAATAATGGAGGGTTTTGTTTCAGGAAATGGTGTTGGGCAGTAGAAAATGTTCACTCCCAATAATTTCTTTATTGAATTGTAGAAGACAAACTTTTACTTTTCCCCTTTTCACATTAATATCCATAATTAAAGCTTACCCTAACTACCCAATGTTTCCACTTTAACTAACACAAAAGCTAGATATATTCCTCCCTTTTTGGGGTGATTGGCGGGTGGGGCTAATTTGGTACATAGAATGGAAAACAAATATGGACTATTCATGTAATATATGTATTATGAACATTTTTGATAATATAGTATGAAATTTGGTATATGAATGAAAATCTCCCAAAATAAAATTATTTATCATTATCTGTGTAAGGCCCCGTAAAATATTTGCGCATAAAACCTAGTAGCTATGGTGTCATGGTCCGAATAATGTGTTAGGAATGCGTAGAATTCTTCGCGCCGAGCTTGCTCGCCACGGTTCGGACCCTTGGTAGTGATTTAAGTTTAAAAAAAATGTAGAGAAATAATTTTTCCGAAAAATGTCAAATATGCGGTCAAGAATGCGACCGCAAACCTGACATGCGGATCGCATTCTTGCCGCAAAACGTTCCAGAGAGTTTCCCAAAAATCGTGCAAAAGTGCGGTCGATATGCGATCGCATGTCAAATCTGCGGTGCACTTTGCGACCGCGGATCAAGCATGCGGACCGCATTCTGGCCGCATTCCTTAACAGAACCTGTGTAAAATTTGGGGCAATTCTGCGGTCACTAGGCGGACCGCATGTTGATTCTGCGGTCGCATAGTGCACCGCATAATTGACCCCGGCCCAGATTTTTGTAACATTTTGACCCGATCTCTTCTTTAATATAACACACTTCTTCTTCATTTTATCATATCATCTTACCAAAATTAGAGAGAGAAGAGAGGGTTTTTAGAGAGAGAAATCTTTCATCTTCAAAGATTGTTCCAACCATCTTAGTTCAAAGGATCCTAGGGCAATGATTCAACTTCCCCAATCTTTTCAAGGTAAAAACCCTAACTATTTTCTTTGATTTTCAGTTTTAATTGGGTAAAAAGAGGTTTGCATATAATAGCTTTTGAAAATAGAATTTTTACACTCATGCATGATTATTGAACTTGATTTTAGTAAAAAGAAGTGAGTAGAAGTAAGAGTCTTCAAGAACAAGGTTGGCAAGAGTAAGATAGCGTGGGTAAGCATAAAGTAGGAAGTTAACGGAAGAAAACTCATCACCAGGTATGTATGGCTAATTTTGATTTTTGTAAAATCGCCCAAATGTGTGAAAATTGTTTTGGCATGTGTCAAATTGAGAAATTTTACGTAATTCTTTGATTTCCTTGTTGAGCATTCGATTGATGTTGAACTACGTGTGGTGTGGTATGAAATATGAATTGAAAGATAAAAAGGTAATCGAGATTGGTAAAGAATTGGGAACAACCATTGTGATGGCATATTTGGCTTATTGTGGAATGAATTTGAAACACCTTAATTGTGGTAAATTGTTGAACATGATTATGTGGGCAATTTCGATTTTGGAATACTTGTAACTTGGTTTTGATATTGGCTTGAGAAGAAATTGAAAACATGAACCAATGTGTAAGTTGCTTATTTGAACTTGTTCAAATTGTGTGTAGTACCTTATCTGCTGTTTGAAATTGTTGTGTTTTCAACTGTAAGGAGGGGTCGTGTTGCGCGCCGCAACATGGGGAAATAAGGTGTGGGTTGGGGTGATAAGGGTGGCCTAGGTAATAAGGGTGGTCAGGGGCAATAAGTATGGAAAGCGATCGAAATCGCTATTGAAAAATTGATACAAAAATCAATAATGTGAAATTGTGAAAGGAGACAGCAGGAGAGTTTGCAACCTGGGGGGCACTGATTGCCCCTATGTTTGACTACTTGCAATTTATGTTGTTGATTGGTTGTTGCTCTATTTGTTGACCTTGAATGTGCTTGTGTTGAGGCTTATATGAAATGAGTAAAAGGTGGAAAATATGGTTGGTTGGCTTGTTTAGTTTTGATGTAATTTAATGGCTTGAGTTTACTTGGGACAAGGTTTGTCCATACATACCAGTACAATTCAAGTGTACTGACGTCCCTTTTGCCGGGGCGCTACATTCGTGTCATGATTGTAGGTGGATCAGTAGCAGGCACTTCAGCTCATCGGCAGTAGTATCCTTCTCCTCCCACTGCCCGTTTTGGTGAGCCCCTTCTTCCTCGGGGCCTTGTGTGGTTCATGCAACTCGGTTTAGATTTCATTTTGGTTTTGTAAGGTATAGCCGGAGCCTTGTTACCGGCAAGTATTGTATTTTCCTTTTTGTATCCTAGAGGCTCCATAGACATGTAAACTGTGGGATTGTGGCCTATGTATATGTATGGGGCGTTGTAAATATAAATTATGAACTTGTTAGTGAATCAATCACATGGTTATGTTTATGCATTATGAAATCAGGCATTATTGGTAAAATATTTGGTTAATGAGAAACAATCAACACAGGGTTAACGCGTGGGAATGAAAGGCACCCAGGTCCGCTTGACTGGGGCAACCCGGTCAGGCGCCGGTCATGTCCCTCGATTTGGGGCGTGACAAACTTGGTATCAGAGCCTATGGTTTTTAAAGTGTCTTAGGATGTCTCGGAGCCGTGTCTAGTAGTGCCCTTCTTATAGGTGTGTTGTCGACCACATCATATAAGTAGGGGGCTACACGGGCATTTAAGAATTTACCTACTTCTTTGTTAATCTATATCGTGCGGTAAAGTGCAATGTGGAGATATCTGTGTCTAATTCGTGCCTTGTTCCCAAATTTTCAGAATATGGCACCTAAGAAGAAGGCTAGACTCGGCCTTAGGGCCAATGCCGGCCCAAGTGCAGCTGTTAATCATGTACCCGATGCCGTGGGAGAGAATGACCCACCGGTCCCGAATTTGCCTGGCCCATCTGTTCAAAACCCAAGTGTCCCTATTCCAGCCGCGGCAGAGGATGCCACCATTCCTCCTGCCAGTGTTCCTGACTCAGATACAGTTCCCGCTTCGGGCTCCGGTATCTCTAATGAAGAACTTAGGGGAGCCATCCATATGTTAACACAATTAGTGGCTGCCCAGGCCCAGAGATCCCATGATGCCCCTGCATCCTCCAGCGGACAGGGAGATTCCTTTGGCTCCAGAGTCCACCAGTTCTTGCGATTGGCCCCTCCAGAATTTTCAGGCACCGATCCAGAGGCTGACCCACAGGAATTCCTTGATGAGATATACAAGACCCTCAGAGTGATGAAGGCTACAGATATAGAGGGGGTAGAGTTGGCCTCTTACAGGCTGAACGGAGCGGCACGTTCATGGTTCGAAATGTGGGAGGATTCCCGTGAGGAAGGGAGCCCTCCGGCCAGGATGGGATGAGTTCGTAGATGCATTTATGGACCACTTCTTGCCTGCCGAGGTGATGGCAGCCCGCGCCACGGAGTTCGAGGTCCTCAAGCAGGGCAGTATGAGTGTTTGGGAGTATCACATGGAGTTCGTAAAGTTGTCCAAGTATGCTCCTCATTTAGTGTCGACCATAGATGCCCGGGTTCGATGGTTTGTTCAGGGCCCTTAGCCCTTTGGTAGTGAATGAGGCCGCCACAGCAACTTTGCACTCAGATATGAACTATGGGAGGATCGTGGGGTTTGCTCAGGCCACAGAGGCCAGGAAATTGAAGATTCGTGCAGAAAGGTAGAGTAGCAGCAGGGCCCGGTCAATGGGTCATTCAGGGAGATCATTTCCGGGGAGAGGGTCATCAGGGCCATCCCAGTCATATGCTCAGTCCTCCACGAGTGCACCGCCATCTGTGCACAGTCATCAGCAGGGCAGTTACTCGAGACCTGGTTCAGACAGCAGGAGGTCTCGTCAGTCTGGTCGTCCCGGGGTGAGATCCCAGCAGCAGGGGAGACCTACATGCCCCAAGTGTGGGAGATTTCATACAGAGACTTGCTACCTTGACCTTCCAGTGTGCTTCGGGTGTGGGGTGAGAGGTCACATTCAGCGGGACTGCCGTGCACCCCGTCAGGGTATAGGTAGGGGATCTGCTCAGTCATCCGGTTCTTCAGCTGCTACATCATCAGCGCGTACTCCAGCAGCAGCAGGGCGTGGTGCAGCTAGGGGTGGAGCTCAAGGTAGGGGTGGACCTAGCCGATTCTATGCATTGAGTGACCGCCAGAATGCCGAGGCTTCTCCAGATGTTGTTACAGGTATCCTGTCCGTTCAAACTATTGATTGCTATGCCCTTATTGATCCAGGGTCCTCCTTGTCTTATGTTACTCCATTCATTGCTTCAAGCTTTGGGATAGAACCCGAACAGCTTCATGAGCCGTTCTCTGTGTCGACTCCTATTGGTGATTCTATTACGGCCTCACGAGTCTATAGGAATTGTGTTGTTACAGTGGGTGGTCGTGATACCACAGCTGATTTTATTGAGCTTGGGATGGTAGATTTTGATGTAATTATGGGGATGGATTGGCTCTATTCGTGCTTTGCCAAACTTGACTGTCGAACGAGAGTTATGAGGCTCGAGTTCCCTAACGAGCCAGTTATTGAATGGAGAGGAAATGGTGTAGTGCCAAGGGGTAGGTTTATTTCCTACCTTAAGGCTTCGAATATGATTAAGAAAGGGTGTATCTATCACCTGGTTCGGGTAACGGACACCACCTCAGATGTGCCTACCCTCGAGTCCGTGCCAATTGTGAATGAATTTCCTGAAGTGTTTCCAGATGAGCTTCCAGGCATTCCGCCGGATAGGGAGATTGACTTTGGGATCGATGTATTGCTGGATACTCAGCCAATATCCATTCCACCATACAGAATGGCGCCAGCAGAGTTAAGGGAGTTAAAGGAGCAGTTGAGGATTTATTAGAGAAAGGGTTCATACGACCGAGTGTGTCGCCGTGGGGTGCTCCAGTTCTCTTTGTCAGAAAGAAGGATGGGTCACTTCGAATGTGTATTGATTATCGGCAGCTCAACAAAGTCACCATCAAGAATAAATATCCTTTGCCTCGAGTGGATGATCTGTTTGACCAATTGCAGGGAGCGAAGTTCTTCTCAAAGATTGATTTACGGTCCGGGTACCACCAGTTGAAAATCAGGGAGCAGGATATTCCTAAGACCGCCTTCAGAACTCGTTATGGTCACTTCGAGTTTTTGGTCATGTCTTTTGGGCTAACCAATGCCCCAGCAGCTTTCATGGACCTTATGAATCGGGTTTTCAAGCCATTCCTAGATTACTTTGTAATTGTATTCATTGACGACATCCTCATCTACTCTCGGAGCAGGGAAGATCATGCCATTCACCTCGGAGCAGCATTGCAGACCCTTCATCAGCATCAATTGTATGCCAAGTTCTCAAAATGTGAGTTTTGGTTGGAGTCCGTAGCCTTTCTAGGGCATGTTATTTCCAGTGAGGGAATTCAGGTGGATCCTCAAAAGATTGCGGCAGTGAAAGATTGGCCTAGACCCACGACCCCGACAGAGATTCGTAGCTTCTTGGGTTTGGCAGGGTACTATCGGAGGTTTGTAGAGGGATTCTCAACCCTCGCTTCCCCATTGACAAAACTGACGCAGAAGGCAGTGAAGTTCCAGTGGTCCGATGCTTGTGAGAAAAGTTTCCAAGAATTGAAGTCAAGATTGACCTCGGCACCAGTATTGGCCTTGCCAGAAGGCACAGAGGGATTTGTAGTCTATTGTGATGCCTCCAGAGTCGGTTTGGGATGTGTATTGATGCAGCACGGAAAGGTCATAGCTTATACTTCCAGGCAACTCAAGAACCATGAGAAGAATTATCCGACGCATGATTTGGAACTTGTAGCTGTTGTGTTTGCCTTTGAAAATATGGCGACACTATCTTTATGGGGTACATGTAGATGTGTTTTCAGACCACAAGAGCCTCCAGTATTTGTTCAAGCAGAAAGAGCTGAATCTGAGACAGCGGCGGTGGTTAGAACTACTTAAGGACTATGATATGGACATATTGTACCATCCAGGGAAGGCAAATGTGGTAGCCGACGCTCTTAGTCGAAAATCTATGGGTAGTTTGGCTCATTTGGGTGTGGATCAGAGACCCCTGGCTCGAGAGGTTTACCAATTAGCCAGTTTGGGGGTTCGTATCTCGGCGTCAGACGAGGGGGATATTTTGGTGCATAATGGAGCAGAATCATCATTGGTCACGGAAATCAAGGAAAAACAGTTCATGGATCCAGCATTGGTTCGGGTGAAGGAAGCAGTCATGAATAACAAGACCTCAGCATTTGTACTCAGCAGCGAAGATGGTGTATTGTGGTGTCAAGATAGGCTATGTGTTCCGGATGTGGACGAGCTCCGGGAAAGAGTGATGGCAGAGGCTCATACTTCCAGGTATCCTGTGCACCCTGGTTCAACGAAGATGTATCACGATCTCAAGGAGATTTATTGGTGGAACGGTATGAAAAGGGATGTGGCAGGCTTTGTAGCTAAATGTCCGAACTGTCAACAAGTTAAGGCCGAGCATCAACGGCCTGGTGGATTAACTCAGCTTATAGAAATACCAAGGTGGAAATGGGAGATGATCAATATGGATTTCGTGGTGGGGTTACCTCGCACTCGGCGTAAGTTCGATTCAGTATGGGTGATAGTAGATCGACTCACCAAATCAGCTCACTTCCTGCCTGTCAAGTCCACTGATACTGTAGAGCAATATGCAAGATTGTACATCAAGGAGATAGTAAGACTTCATGGCACTCCACTTTCTATCATCTCAGATCGCGGGGCTCAGTTTACCGCTGACTTTTGGAAGAAGTTTCAGCAAGGTTTGGGAACTCAGGTGAATCTCAGCACAGCTTTCCATCCACAGACCGATGGACAGGCCGAGCGGACCATTCAGACGCTTGAAGATATGTTGCGGGCTTGTGTCTTAGATTTTAAAGGTAATTGGGATGAACACTTGCCACCGATAGAATTTGCTTACAATAATAGCTATCATGCTAGCATTCAGATGGCCCCATTTGAGGCATTGTACGGGAGAAGATGTAGATCGCCAATCGGGTGGTTTGAGGTAGGTGAAGCGGAATTGCTAGGGCCAGATGTGGTGTACGAAGCTATGGAAAAGGTCAAGGTTATTCAGGAGAGAATGAAAACATCACAGAGTCGTCAAAAGTCCTATGCAGACGTTCGTCGAAGGGATTTGGAGTTTCGAGTCGATGATTGGGTGTTCTTGAGGGTATCTCCTATGAAGGGAGTCATGCGCTTTGGAAAGAAAGGAAAATTGGGTCCTAGGTATGTCGGGCCATATCGGATCGTTCAAAGGATTGGTCAAGTTGCTTATAGGCTAGAGTTGCCTCCTGAGATGTCATCAGTGCACCCGGTATTCCATGTGTCCATGTTGAAGAAAGTGATTGGAGATCCATCCACTATCATGCCAGTCGAAGCTATAGAGGTTAATGAAGATTTGTCATATGAAGAAGTTCCAGTCGCCATTCTTGATAGGCAAGTCCGTAAGTTGAGAAATAAGGAAGTTGCCTATGTTAAAGTATTGTGGCAAAGTCAACAAGTTGAGGAGGACACATGGGAAGCAGAAAAAGAGATGAAGGAAAAGTAACCCCATTTGTTCGATCAAGCCTAGAAGAAATTAGATGACCCTCCTACTCCTGGTAACTGTCATCTTGTCTAAGTTGTTTCCCTCTTAGTATTAGTAAAGTCCCCTTCATTTTGTAACGAGTTAAATGTGTTGTTACCTTGGGTCACTTGAACCTTTCTTGATAAATGAAATCCTTATAAATATTTGGGTGTTAAATAAACAACTAATAGTAAGTTTAGATTGGTAATGGTTTGTTAAGTGTACATGGTGTGTTAAAATGGTTAAATAAGGTGAGAATTCATTGAAGTGATAGAATATGTGCATTCATTGAGGTAAGAAAGTGTATACCAGTTGTGAAAGGTGTTGTATTTGTGTATTGTTGTTTGGTAATGTGTATCGGGGGCCCTCTGACAGGTGGATATGTCCATAATACAAAGGAAACTCCGGCGAAATTTTTCTAAAATATAAGAGTTAGTCAAAATTTTGATGGTTGCATATCATGTCTTTCAAAACCAACTCATTTATTTCAAAATCCTCATTCGAGGACGAATGATCTTAAGGGGGAGGATGTAAGGCCCCGTAAAATATTTGCGCATAAAACCTAGTAGCTATGGTGTCATGGTCCGAATAATGTGTTAGGAATGCGTAGAATTCTTCGCGGCGAGCTTGCTCGCCGCGGTTCGGACCCTTGGTAGTGATTTAAGTTTAAAAAAAATGTAGAGAATTAATTTTTCCGAAAAATGTCAAATATGAGGTCAAGAATGCGACCGCAAACCTGACATGCGGACCGCATTCTCGCCGCAAAACGTTCCAGAGAGTTTCCCAAAAATTGTGTCAAAAGTGCGGTCGATATGCGATCGCATGTCAAATCTGCGGTTCACTTTGCGACCGCAGATCAAGCATGCGGACCGCATTCTGGCCGCATTCCTTAACAGAACCTGTGTAAAATTTGGGGCAATTCTGCGGTCACTATGCGGACCGCATGTTGATTCTGCGGTCGCATAGTGCACCGCATAATTGACCCCGGCCCAGATTTTTGTAACATTTTGACCCGATCTCTTCTTTAATATAACACACTTCTTCTTCATTTTATCATATCATCTTACCAAAATTAGAGAGAGAAGAGAGGGTTTTTAGAGAGAGAAATCTTTCATCTTCAAAGATTGTTCCAACCATCTTAGTTCAAAGGATCCTAGGGCAATGATTCAACTTCCCCAATCTTTTCAAGGTAAAAACCCTAACTATTTTCTTTGATTTTCAGTTTTAATTGGGTAAAGAGAGGTTTGCATATAATAGCTTTTGAAAATAGAATTTTTACACTCATGCATGATTATTGAACTTGATTTTAGTAAAAAGAAGTGAGTAGAAGTAAGAGTCTTCAAGAACAAGGTTGGCAAGAGTAAGATAGCGTGGGTAAGCATAAAGTAGGAAGTTAACGGAAGAAAACTCATCACCAGGTATGTATGGCTAATTTTGATTCTTGTAAAATCCCCCAAATGTGTGCAAATTGTTTTGGCATGTGTCAAATTGAGAAATTTTACGTAATTCTTTGATTTCCTTGTTGAGCATTCGATTGATGTTGAACTACGTGTGGTGTGGTATGAAATATGAATTGAAAGATAAAAAGGTAATCGAGATTGGTAAAGAATTGGGAACAACCATTGTGATGGCATATTTGGCTTATTGTGGAATGAATTTGAAACACCTTAATTGTGGTAAATTGTTGAACATGATTATGTGGGCAATTTCGATTTTGGAATACTTGTAACTTGGTTTTGATATTGGCTTGAGAAGAAATTGAAAACATGAACCAATGTGTAAGTTGCTTATTTGAACTTGTTCAAATTGTGTGTAGTACCTTATCTGCTGTTTGAAATTGTTGTGTTTTCAACTGTAAGGAGGGGTCGTGTTGCGCGCCGCAACATGGGGAAATAAGGTGTGGGTTGGGGTGATAAGGGTGGCCTAGGTAATAAGGGTGGTCAGGGGCAATAAGTATGGAAAGCGATCGAAATCGCTATTGAAAAATTGATACAAAAATCAATAATGTGAAATTGTGAAAGGAGACAGCAGGAGAGTTTGCAACCTGGGGGGCACTGATTGCCCCTATGTTTGACTACTTGCAATTTATGTTGTTGATTGGTTGTTGCTCTATTTGTTGACCTTGAATGTGCTTGTGTTGAGGCTTATATGAAATGAGTAAAAGGTGGAAAATATGGTTGGTTGGCTTGTTTAGTTTTGATGTAATTTAATGGCTTGAGTTTACTTGGGACAAGGTTTGTCCATACATACCAGTACAATTCAAGTGTACTGACGTCCCTTTTGCCGGGGGCGCTACATTCGTGTCATGATTGTAGGTGGATCAGTAGCAGGCACTTCAGCTCATCGGCAGTAGTATCCTTCTCCTCCCACTGCCCGTTTTGGTGAGCCCCTTCTTCCTCGGGGCCTTGTGTGGTTCATGCAACTCGGTTTAGATTTCATTTTGGTTTTGTAAGGTATAGCCGGAGCCTTGTTACCGGCAAGTATTGTATTTTCCTTTTTGTATCCTAGAGGCTCCATAGACATGTAAACTGTGGGATTGTGGCCTATGTATATGTATGGGGCGTTGTAAATATAAATTATGAACTTGTTAGTGAATCAATCACATGGTTATGTTTATGCATTATGAAATCAGGCATTATTGGTAAAATATTTGGTTAATGAGAAACAATCAACACAGGGTTAACGCGTGGGAATGAAAGGCACCCAGGTCCGCTTGACTGGGGCAACCCGGTCAGGCGCCGGTCATGTCCCTCGATTTGGGGCGTGACAATCTGTCCTTTTGTTTTTTTTCCCATCAAATTTATTTCCTACTCATAGTAGTTTTTGTGGGGAATTTTTTTTATTCTTCAATTCTTTTTTATTTCTATGATTCTTTTTTGTTCTTTTTCTTTTTCTTTTTTTCTTTTTTTTTCCTCCTTTTATTCTTAATTTTTTATATTTTCTTTTCTAATCTCATTTAAATTTTTTTAATACTATTTTTACTTTATTTTATTATTCTTTTTTATACTATTAGAAAAGAAAACTTAAATTGTGTACCAATTAAATGTAGCTAATACAACTAAAATGTTAACTAACATACGATACCAGTATAGTATATACCTATACCAACATGGTTATAATTGTACGCAAGGAGTTAAAAAAAATTAATTCAATTATTAAACTGAAATAATATTAGTTGTCAATAAAAATTATTAAAAAATCTAAAAAGGCCTAATTGTAAGAGTATACTGTTATATTGTATAGCACATTATGATAATATATCAGTGGCATGAATTGTATACCAAAATTGTCATGACCCAAATCCACTACGGGGTATGCCGTTTTCAGGCAAGCCAACTAATTTATCAATTAACCTTTCTTTTAATACCCTTAAAATTGTAGATTTTTCCTTCCGTTTTTCATATATAAAACGATCTCTGTTTCAATTCAATTTAAGAAATAACTATTAATACACATCTTTTAAAACCCATCCCAGAACCCAGTGTCACAAGTATATGAGCTTCTACTTATAAGGAGATAAAATACAATACAACTTCCGTTCGAAATACAATGGACAGAAAGCAAATACAATTTATTAGAAAGGGACTTTAAAAGCTGCGGTCCGCCTTGCATACTGCAACTCACCGAGTCCCCGAATCGTCCATGCTGCTATGCCCAGTAGGTATCATGACCCAGACCCCGGTCGTGATGGTGCCCAAAATATTGCTAGGCAAGCCCAACCACTTCCAGATAACCAGTTCAATCATCCAATTAAGGCGAATTCAAGCCTAAGTTTCAACTAAAACTTCCGAAACCAACATCCAATCAAAAACCCGACCAAATGATGTCCGAATGACCTGAAATTTGCAGACATATCCAAAATGACCTAATGAAGCTACTGCAACTGTCAGAATTCCATTCCGACTCCCGGATCAAAATGTCACCTATCGACCGGAATTCACCAAAATTCCAACTTCGCCAATTCAAGCTTATTTCTACACCGGACCTCCGAATTCAATTTTGATCGCTCTCCTAAGTCACAAATGATCTCCCAAAGCTAACCGAACCATCAGAATTCAATTTTGGGCCCTCTAACTCACAAGTCAACATCTGGTTTCCAAACTATTCCTTCATCAAAGAGACTATTTGTCCCATTTCCTACCAAACTCCATCCGAATTGACTCAAATTCACCACATACATATATTGAAACATGAACAAGCATATAATGGGAAAAAATGGGTGGTAACTCATGTGACGATGGACCGGGTTGTCACATTCTCCCTAACTAAAACAAACGCTCGTCCTCGAGCGGATCAAAAAACATACCTAGAGTCTCAAATAAGTGGGGATATCTACTCCTCATCTCCTGATCGGTCTCCCAAGTAGCCTCCTCCACAGGCCGACCTCTCCATTGCACTTTTACTAAAGAAATATCCTTGGACCTCAACTTTCGAACCTGTCGACCCAGAATAGCCACCGGCTTCACATCATAAGATAGATCACCATCAAGTTGAATCGTACTGAAGTCCAACAGATGAGAGGGATCCCCGACATACTTCCGGAGCATAGATACATGGTGTGATGACCCGGCCTGTCATCATGTGAGTTATCACTTTGTTATCCCTGTTATATGCTTGTTGATGTTGTAATATGCATGTTGGGTAAGTTTTAGTCAAACCGAGTTGAGTTTGGTTGAAATTGAGACAAATAGTCTCTTAGAAGAAGGAATAGTTGAGAAAAGTCATTTGGATGTTGACTTGTGAGTTAGAGAGCTCGGAATCGAATTTTGATGATTCGGTCAGCTCAGGGAGGTCATTTATGATCTAGGAGAGCGATCAGAATTGAATTTGGAGGTCCGGTGTAGAAATAGACTTGAATTGGCTAAGGTTGAGTCTTGGCGAAGTCCGAAAGGTAGGTGAGATTTTGATCTGGTGATCAGAATGGAATTCCAACAATTCCTATTGCTCCGTTAGGTAATTTTGGATGTGCCTGCAAAATTTCAGGTCATTCAGAGGTCGCTTGGTCGGGTTTTTGATCGAATGTCGGTTGCGGAAGTTTGAATGGAAACTTAGGCTTTAATTGCTTGAATTCGATGTTATTTCATGCTAAAGTATGTGTTTTTATCATTGGAGCAAATTTTTATGGTGATATGGAGTATATTTGTGGCTTTCGGTGGGGTCCCGGGGGACCCGGGGTGGTTTCGGGAGGTTAAACGGAGGAATTTTTAAGGTTTTGCAGGTCTGGATTTTAGGGCATTTTCGCAGAAGCGGCCCAGGATGCGCAGGGGCGGGCTCGCAAAAGTGGCCTAGGATCGCAGGAGTGAAGGTAGGCCAGCCAGTGAGTTTTCACAGAAGCGGAGCCTAGTCCACTTAGGCGGTCTCGAAGGTGCGAGACCTGGACCGTAGAAGCGGAATTAGGTAGCTTGGTATGGAATCACAGAAGTGGACAATTGTCTGCAGACGCGGACTCGCAGGAGCGAGTGAGGAATCGCAGGAGCGGAAATCGCGCCTGTGATAAAAATAACAGAAGGGTTAAATTTTCATAAGTTGCAAAAAACATTAGGGCTCGGTTTTGAGAGGAGAATTGGGTGAGAAATTGCTGGGAGATCATCGGGTTATCTTCGTAGGTGAGTTTATGGTTCATTTACGCGTTTTTATCTTGAAATCCTCCTCTATTTCACTGAAATTGGATCAAATTGTGAGGAAATTTAGCCTAAGCGAGGGCTTTAGTAAAATGTCGATTTGAGTGGGCAAACGGAGTCCGATTTTAGAAAACTTTACATGCATAGACTCGTATTGAGACGAGGGTTCCAAATATGTAACTTTTATAATTTTTTGAGAAGCGCACAAAAGGTCGGGGTTTGACAACTTCGTGGGTTTTGGTGCAATTTGAGTTATTTCGAATAGGTTGTGTGTTACTAGCATATATTGATGTATTATCATTGATTTTGAGCAGATTTGGCATCCGAGGAGATTGATTTGCGAGGCAAGCGCAAGGCGGATTGAGGCTTCTACCGGTTCAAAGTGAGTGGTGATAGTAAATAATGTATTGAGGTTTTGAAACCCCGTACTAGCACTTCACAGTGCTATGTTGAGATGAGACACGCGTCGTATGATGGTCATGGCGATAGTGTGATTGGGGACTTGGACTTGGTCCTTCCCGGCTAATAGTATACTGTGTATTAGGATTGATAATGAGAATATAACTGTGTAATTGGGCTAATAGCCATGTTTGGGGCCTTGTGCCGATCTGTAGATCATTAGGGGAACTGTAAAACTAGGTGACCCTTATATTGTGTTGGAAACTTACACAACCGTAAAACTAGCTGAATAGCCTATTAAGAGCAAGTACTAGATGTGTACGGTGAGAGATAGATTACTTAGGGTGGAAGTTCCCTGATTTAGCTAAGTGGGCCTGAAAGGCCTATCCTATATTAATTGAGACAGGGTCGAGGACCCGTTAGGAGGTATTATATACAACAGTATATATATTGGATTGGGCTGCATGCCATAATAGTATTCATATTGGATCGGGCTGCACACCACAACTGTATATATATTGGATCGGGCTGCACGCCGCAGCAGTATATAAATATTGGATCGGGCTGCACGCCGTAACAGTATATATATATTGGACCGGGCTACATGCCGTAGCAGTATACATATTGGATCGGGCTGCACGCCGCAGCAGTATATATATTGGATCGGGTTGCACACCGTAGCAGTATTCATATTGGATCGGGCTGCACGCCACAACAATATATATATATTGGATCGGACTGCACGCCGCAGCAGTATATACATATTGGATCCGGCTGCACGCCGCAGCAGTATATATATTGGATCGGGCAGCACGCCGCAGTAGTATATAAATATTGGATCGGGCTGCACGCCGCAGCAGTATATATATATTGGATCGGGCTGCACGCCGCAGTATTATACATATTGGATCGGGCTGCACGCCGCAGCAGTATATATATTGGATCGGGCTACACACCACATCAGTATTCATATTGGATCGGGCTGCACGCCGCAGCTGTATATACATTGGATCGGGCTGCACGCCGCAGTAGTATATATATATTGGATCAGGCTCCACGCCGCAACATTTTACTTATTCAGATACTTATACCTTATAGACACATGTATATGTCTCCAAATATTGAGATGGTTGTACACCGTTGTGGTACGAGTGAGGATTTAATCAGTGTGGGACCTTGATGAGATAGATGTGGACTGGTGATCGGAGTACTTACTATAGTGATGACTTACCTGTGGGGGTTTGCCTTAGAACTGTTTAGTGATAGCACAGGAGTTCTTACTTTCAGTTATTATTTATTATTATTACTCACTGAGTTGAAATATACTCACCCCACTCCCCTGCACTTTCTGTGCAGATCCACAGGTGCCCGAGGGCAGTTGAGTTGTTGTAGCTGCTGATCATTATCTACTTTTACGGACACTACGAGGTAGCTGCCGGCGTCCGCAGAACCTGTTTTCTCCTTCTTTACCCTTTTGTTGTCTTCATCTTTCTTAGACTTGTTTGTACTAGGATGTTTATTCTGTAGAGGCTCAGACTCGTGACACCACGATATGGTTGGGATCGCATTTTTGTATGCTTTTACTATTACATTGCCATTTTGATACGATCACTTGCTGTTTAAGTTTAACATGATTAATTAAAACTAATGGTTTGCTGGTTAAGAGGTAATATGGTCGGGCTTGCCTAGCATTGTGTTGGGCGCCATCACGACCGGGGTTTGGGTTGTGACAAGTTGGTATCAGAGCCTAGGTTAGCAGGTCTCGCGTGTCATGAGCCGGTTTAGTAGAGTCTCGTGGATCGGTACGGGGACGCCTGTACTTATTCTCGGGAGGCTGCAAACCTTTTAGGAAAGTTTCAATTCTTGAAATTCTTATCGTGCGTACTTGATTCAGCTTGAGGCATGATTCTTGAAATTCCTTCTGCACGTTGATGTGCACACTCGAGTGCTTAGTGATAAATTTGCCTTGACGGCTTATGATTCCCCAATCGAGGGATGAGATATAATCTCTGTGAGTTCATGTTGGGCCAGTCTGGAGAACTTGAGGCCGGATCCTTGTCTATGGCTTGAGCACCAAGGTGCTAATTTCGCAAGCCGGTATTATGAAATTCATGCGATCAGTATTGATCTTAATTGTGAAAATGGCAGTTTGATAATGGGTGGGCTACAAGGTGTTCAATCCTTATTATGATCTGTTACGTAGCCCTAGCTATGTGCGTGGTGAGTATGTTCATGTTCCTTAGTGGGAAGTTAAAGTGCATTACGTGTGGTAGTGTGAGTTCAGACGCAGGAAGACCAAATTGGTTGTGCTAGGTGTATCATGGTGAAAGGTATATGCGTTGTGATTTGAGCGGGTGCAACGCATGTTCATGTACTAATGCTGATGATATAATTGTGTAGTATTGAGATTTATGTTGTTGATATGCATTGTGATGTCTTGTCGAGTTGCGGATGTATTGTTAGGATGATTTTTGGTGATTCGCTGGTAGGTGGATAGGCCAAATTACAGAGGAAACTCTGTCGAAATTTCTGGAAAATTTGGGGCTTAGAAAATAATTCTGTCACTTGGGGAATAGGCTTAAATGGTGTGTGTATAAATGCAAGAGTTGCAAAAGAGTTAAGATGTGTGATGATTCGAATCTCCGCCGAAGCTTGTAAACGACTTGAGTTTAATCTAAAAAGAACATTGTGGCATCAATTGAGTAAGAATGTTGTGAGGGGCTAAAAGTGCCTTGGCGTATATGGCTTCGAGCTAAGTTGGGGAGGTTGCTATTGACTAGCTGATTGCACGGTTGTGTGCTATGTTGATCCTGTCTCTAAGTACGTCGGAAATTTTGGTAAAGGTTATGGTGCTTCGTAGATCTGAAGAAATACTAGGGTGTTTTGAACTGTTGTTGGTAAAGAATGTTCAGCGTATAGAAAAGAAAGATAGCTAATTGTATCTGTATGTAATCATGTTCTGTGATGTCAGAGTTCTAGTAAGGCACGAGTGGTTATGTTCAATAAGGCAGTTGAATTATAACCGGTTGAGAGTGAATGACGCCCGAGAATTGTTTTACGGTGTTTAATATTTTGCTTGTAACGGTAAGGTGTCTTAAGATTTGGGCATGTGGCTAAAGACCGTGGTTTCGTTAGAAGAAATCGAGACTTTTGATATGTTTTGTGGATGATGAGATTCTATGTATCTATATTGGAGAGTAATGATAACGAATTCAAATTGCAAGAAGTTCTTCAAGGTAAAGTGTTGTAGATTGTGGTACCTCGGGGAAACATATGAGGGAGTATTCAGCGGCCTGTGAGTCTTAGACGGTGTGGTCATATGTACGAGTCTCGTGTGGTAACATGAGTTGATGTATTATGGTGCTACAGTAAAGGCTAATATTCAATTAATGATGAATTAGAAAGGAAACTAGGTAAATGGAACAACTCGTTAGTGGATTGGAACAGTATGAAAAGGGCACGAGTAACTCCTGGTGTGTGTTCGAGGTAATGAGCCTTGCAGTTATGGTGCAACAAAGCTCTTGATGAGCTGGCAGTTGCGTAGCTCAATGTGGGTAAAAGGACTCAGTCGTGGCAGTTAAACTTATGCAATGAATGGGTGGAAAGAGTTGTGATGTGTTTTATCGTGGTTTGAAGATGAGTATATTCATGTCGGTATGCGAAGCATGGAATGGGCAATGAGTTTTCTCTATATGGGATCATGAAAGTTCTTGACTAGTTGAGTGCGCCGATGTTTGCGGCGTAGGAAAGGAATATGAATCTCTATGTTATCTTAATGTGGTATAGTATATGCGATGTGTTATGAAAAGTTGATAATGGAATATTCAAGGCTTTGAGATTTGTTCATATTGTATGAGAAGCCATTAAATCCCCAAGCAGCGTGGGCAGCTGCAGATAATCTGAGAATCAAGCTTCCTGGTGATTAAGGAAAATGGTACTGTTATTCTAGTGATTTAGCAGAGTATATAGTCAAAAGGGCAAGGTGATGTAAACTGATAATATCTAGTGGTATTATGGTATGCTCCTGGTGGATTGACAGTGATGATTGAGTTGTTGTTGGCATAGGGAAATTTCTGAATGGCGTACGTGGTATGAATGTATGCTTGATGTGTGCTACATATTCATACGGTAGAGAGTGGAATTAGGCATAGTGATTCATGTGTTATATATGTGTTAGAGACTAGAAGTTCTCGTAATCCGCCTATGCAGTGGTGGTATGTCGTGTGTATCGGCATCGTTTAGCGATTATTGGAAATTGGAAGCCCCAGTGGTTATCTCGTTACTTGATATGATGAATTGGAATAATGATATATGATTGCAGACTGGTTGTCATAAGTCAGGTTGTCTAGACTAATGTGATATGGACTATGTCAGGAAAATGTCACAACTGCGTGGCAGAGTGCATCGGATCATGCTCCAGCAGGGTAGATGTACCCTAGGGCCAGCGGACAGCTGGTAGGTATTGCTTTGTAAATTGGGCCTTCGTGGCGAATGTCAGTGTAGAGGTATCTACCATTGATTCAGCTCCAGTATTGAGGAACTTTGTTGGATGTGTTTCATGTGGCCGAGCTTGAGGCTATATATGTTTGATATATATATATATATATATATATATATATATATGTTTGTTGCAATGAGCAACTTGACTCGATGTGCATTCCCTTTGCTAGATGTATTTGTGGAACGGGTGGCACGCCGCCACATGTATAGTATTTGGATCGGGTGGCACCGCCGCCACGGGTATGTTATTGGAACGGGCTGCGCTCCGTAACACTGTGATGTGGAAAATATAGCTTCCTATATGTTACTTTGTATACAATACTTCCTAGCTTTTGAGGAATAGTCCGTATTGGGTATCTCTCGGGGAATAGCATATCAATTGTGTCCTTCAGGATTTGATAGCGTATATCAATTGTATCACCGTATATGTGATTGATTTCTTGAGTTCAGACCTAAATATGTGCGTGGCTGACCGTTCTGAGCATGGTGACTTGAGGTGCTTCAGGAGTAATAGTGTTTGGATATAATCAGGAGCTGTGGCAAGGCCACGTGGTGTTATGACCTTTCGATGAGGATTCAGGTACTCTAATTCTATGTGAGACGAGATCTCAGTTATGTGTTGTGATGGTATTGAGGAATTTGAATTATAGCTCTTTGTGTGAGTCTGTTGTCATGATTCGAGTGTGTTCAGATCATTCTTGTTCGATCCTGTGTTGTGCTCGTCGCGGCTTAGGCCAGTGTTGAGGTATCATATCACCAGTGTGGTGTGTTATAATCGAAATGATCGTTTGAGTCATTAATGAGTACGAGCATATTTTATCTAAGCTTGTTAGAAAGGTAATATCGAGGTTTGGCTCCGAAACCTATTGTGATGTTAGTTTTAAAAGGGAAATGGATTCACGAATGGTTGACCCGAGAGATGGGTTCGGTATATCGCGTGCTTCAGTTGCCGTGGGCAGGATGTGAAGGTGTTGGAATAAGACTCTAGCTAATGAGAAAGGTTCTTTCTGCTAGTATTTGGTTATTGTGGCCAGTTGTCGTGATTAGAGATTATCGTATCGAGTGATTGGGTTGTTTGATACATCATGTCATCTCACCCGGAGTGGCGAGTTGGCTATTACAGTTGGATCATGTGTACTCTGAGTATAGATGTGGGATTCAGATTTGGTATATGATTTCGGGAAGTGCAATGTGGTTTATGGTTCGGATAGACTGTGGAAATTCAGCTATACTATGTTATCGGACTTGCAACAGATAGGGTGAAGTGGTATCACCCGGAGTATATGCTTGGTGAGGTCATTCAGCTATTGTGTTGAATCTAGTACAACTCATGGTCTGCTCGAGGACGAGCGTTTGCTTAAGTTGGGGAGAATGTGATGAACCGGCCCGTCATCATGTGAGTTATCACCTCGTTATCCCCGTTATATGCTTTTTGATGTTGTAATATGCATGTTGGCTAAGTTTGAGTCAAACCGGGTTGAGTTTGGTTGAAATTGAGACAAATAGTCTCTTAGAAGAAGGAATAGTAGAGAAAAGTTAGTTGGATGTTGACTTGTGAGTTAGAGAGCTCGGAATCGAATTTTGATGATTCGGTCAGCTCAGGGAGGTCATTTATGAGTTAGGAGAGCGATCGGAATTGAATTTGGAGGTCCGGTGTAGAAATAGGCTTGTATTGGCTAAGGTTGAGTCTTGGCAAAGTCCGAACGGTAGGTGAGATTTTGATCCGGGGGTTGGAATGGAATTCAGACAATTCCTGTAGCTCCGTTAGGTGATTTGGGATGTGCCTGCAAAATTTTAGGTCATTCGGAGGACGCTTGGCCGGGTTTTTGATCGAATGTCGGTTGCGGAAGTTTGAATGGAAACTTAGGCTTAAATTGCTTGAATTCGATGTTATTCCGTGTTAAAGTGTGTGCTTTTATCATTGGAGCAAGTTCGTATGGTGCTATGGAGTATATCTGTGGCTTTCGTTAGGGTCCCGGGGGACCCGGGGTGGTTTCGGGAGGTTAAACGGAGGAACTTTTAAGGTTTTGCACATCTGGATTTTTGGGCTTGTGCTATTTTCGCTTCTGCGGGTGGGGGACCGCAGAAGCGGATGCGTAGGGGCGAATTTGATCTCGCAGAAGCGAGCTTGGACTGGTTGGGGCATTTCCGTAGAAGCGGCCTAGGATGCGCAGGGGCGGGCTCGCAGAAGCAGCCCAGAATCGCAGGAGCGAAAGTAGGCAAGCCGGTGAGTTTTCGCAGAAGCAGAGCCTAGTCCGCTTAGGCGGTCTCGCAGGTGCGAGACCTGGACCGCAGAAGCAAAACTAGGCAGCTTGGTATGGAACTGCTGAAGCGGACAATTGTCCGCAGAAGCGGACTCGCAGGAGCGAATGAGGAATCGCAGGAGCGGAAATCGCGCCTGTGATAAAAATAACAGAAGGGTTAAAATTTCATAAGTTGCAAAAAACATTAGGGCTCGGTTTTGAGAGGCGAATTGGGCGATTTGGGCAAGAAATTGCTGGGAGATCATCGGGTTATCATCGGAGGTGAGTTTTATGGTTCATTTACGCGTTTTAATCTTGAAATCCTCCTCTATTTCACTGAAATTGGATCAAATTGTGAGGAAATTTAGCCTAAGCTAGGGCTTTAGTAAAATGTTTATTTGAGTGGCAAACGGAGTCCGATCTTGGAAAACTTTATATGCATAGACTCGTGTTGAGACGAGGGTTCCAAATATGTAACTTTTATAATTTTTCAAGAAGCGCATCAAAAGTTGGGTTTTGACAACTTCATGGGTTTCGGTGCAATTTGAGTTATTTCGAATGGGTTGTGTGTTATTAGCATATATTGATGTATTATCATTGATTTTGAGCAGATTTGGCATCCGAGAAGATTGATTTGCCAGGCAAGCACAAGGCAGACTGAGGCTTCTACCGGTTCGTAGTGAGTGGTGATAGTAAATAATGTACTGAGGGTTTGAAACCCCGTACTGGCACTTCACAGTGCTATGTTGAGATGAGACATGCGTTGTATGATGATCGTGGCGACAGTGTGATTGGGGACTTGGACTTGGTCCTTCCCAGCTAATAGTATATTGTGTATTAGGACTGATAATGAGAATATAACTGTGTAATTAGGCTAATAGCCATGTTTGTGGCCTTGTGCCGATTTGTAGATCATTAGGGGAACTGTAAAACTAGGTGACCCTTATATCGTGTTGGAAACTTACACTCAGCCGTAAAACTAGCTGAATAGCCTATTAAGGGCCAGTACTAGATGTGTACTGTGAGAGATAGATTACTTAGGGTGGAAGTTCCCTGATTTAGCTGAGTGGGCCTGAAAGGCCAATCCTATACTAATTGAGACACGGTCGAGGACCCGTTAGGAAGTATTATATACAGCAGTATATATATTGGATCGGGTTGCACGCCGCAGCAGTAGTCATATTGGATCGGGCTGCACGCCGCAGCAGTATATATATTGGATCGTGCTGCACGCTGCAGTAGTATATAAATATTGGATCGGGCTGCACGCCACAGCAGTATATATATATTGGATCGGGCTGCACGCTGCAGTAGTATACATATTGGATCGGGCTGCTTGCCGCAACAGTATATATTGGATCGGGCTGCACGCCGCAGCAGTATATATATTGGATCGGGCTGCACACCGCATCAGTATTCATATTGGATCGGGCTGCATGCCGCAGCAGTATATATATATTGGATCGGGCTGCACGCTGCAGCAGTATATATATTGGATCGGGATGCACGCCGCAGCAGTATATATATTCCATCGGGCTTCACGCCGCAGCAGTATATATATATTGGATCGGGCTGCACGCTGCAACATTATACTTATTCAGATACTTATACCTTATAGACACATGTATATGTCTCCAAATATTGAGATGGATGTACACCATTGTGGTACGAGTGAGGATTTAATCAGTGTGGGGCCTTGATGAGATAGATGTGGACTGGTGATCGGAGCACTTACTATAGTGATGACTTACTTGTGGGAGGTTTGTCTTAGAACTGTTTAGTGATAGCATAGGAGTTCTTACTTTCGGTTATTGTTTATTATTATTACTCACTGAGTTGAAATATACTCACCCTACTCCCCTGTACTTTCTGTGCAGATCCACAGGTGCCCGAGGGCAGTTGAGTTGTAGTAGATGCTGATCATTATCTACTTTTGCGGAGACTACGAGGTAGCTGCCGGTGTCCGCAGAACCTGTTTTCTCCTTCTTTACCCTTTTGTTGTCTTCATCTTGCTTAGACTTGTTTGTACTAGGATGTTTATTCTGTAGAGGCTCAGGCTCGTGACACCACGATATGGTTGGGACCGCATTTTTGTATGCTTTTACTATTACGTTGCCATTTTGATACGATCACTTGCTGTTTAAGTTTAACTGGATTAATTGAAATTAATGATTGGCTGGTTAAGAGGTAATATGGTCGGGCTTGCCTAGCATTGTGTTGGGCGCCATCACGACCGGGGTTTGGGTCGTGACACATGGAATACTGGATGCACACTGGACAAGCTGGGTGGCAAAGCTAGATCATATGCCACCTCCCCAATCCTCCTAAGTATCTCAAAAGGGCTAATGAACCTGGGACTCAGCTTCCCTTTCTTCTCGAACCGCATAACACCCTTCATGGGTGAAACCTTCAACAAGACTCTCTCGCCAACCATGAAAGACACATCTCGAACCTTACGGTCCGCATAACTTTTCTGGTGCGACTGTGCTGTGCGAAGCCTCTGCTGGATCAACATCACTCTTTCCAAAGCATCCTGAACTAACTCTGTCCCTAACAATCTATCCTCGCCAGGCTCAAACCATCCCACAGGAGATCTACACCATCTACCATACAATGCCTCATGCGGGGCCATCTAAATACTCGATTGATAATTGTTGTTGTAGGCAAACTCTGCAAGTGGCAAAAACTCATCCCATAAACCTCCAAAATCGATCACACAAGCACGCAACATATTATCCAAGATCTGAATAGTGCGCTCAGACTGTCCGTCTGTCTGAGGATGAAATGATATGCTCAACTCTACCTGCGTACCCAACTCCCGCTGAAATGCTCTCCAGAACTGAGAAGTGAACTGAGTACCTAAATCTGATATAATAGACACTGGAACCACATGTAATCTGACAATCTCCTGAATAAAGATCCCTGCTAACAGCTCCGATGAATAAGTAGTACATACTAGAATGAAGTGCACGGATTTGGCCAGCCGATCAACAATCACCCACGCTGAATCAAACTTCTTCGAAGTCCGAGGCATACCACTCACGAAATCTATGGTAATCCGCTCCCATTTCCACTCAGGAATAACCATACGCTGAAGAACACCGCCCGGCCTCTAATGCTCAAACATGACCTGCTGGCAGTTGAGACATCTAGCTACATGACTAACAATATCCTTCTTCATCTTCCTCCACCAGTAATGCTGTCTCAAGTCCTGGTACATCTTCGCGGCACCCGGATGAATGGAGTATCACGAGTTGTGAGCCTCCTCAAGTATAAACTCTCGAATTCCATCTACATTGGGCACACATATCCGGCCCTGCATCCTCAGAACACCATCACTATCAATAGACACATCTCTGGCATCATCGTGCTGAACTATGTCCTTAAGGACAAGCCAATGTGGATCATCATACTGACCATATCTAATGCGATCATATAAAGAGGACCGAGAAACCACGCAAGCCAACAGTCGACTCGGCTCAGAAATATCCAACCTCAGTAACCGTTGGCCAACGCCTAACATCACATGCAAAGGGCCTCTCCCCAACTGGAATATAAGGTAAGCTACCCATACTAACCGCCTTTAGGCTCAAAGCATCAGCCACAACATTGGCCTTCCCCGGATGATACAATATGGTATTGTCATAATCCTTAAGCAACTCAAGCCACCTCCGCTATCTCAAATTAAGATCTTTCTATTTAAACAGATGTTGAAGGCTGCAACGATCAGTATACACCTCACAAGAAACACCATACAAGTAATGTCTCCAAATTTTTTTAGCGTGAACTATGGCTGCTAACTCCAAATCGTGCATAGGGTAGTTCTTCTCACGGGGCTTCAACTGGCGAGAAGCATAAGCAATAACCCTACCCTCCTGTGTCAACACACATCCAATGCCAACTCTTGAGGCATCACAATACACAGTATAAGAATCTGAAGCCGACAGCAATATTAAAACTAGTGTCGTGGTCAATGTTGTCTTGAGCTTCTGAAAGATCACTTCACACTCCTCGGACCACACAAATGGAGCACCCATCTGAGTCAACTTGGTCAAGGGTGAAGCAATAGAAGAAAATCCCTGAACAAATCGGCGTTAATACCCTGCCAATCCCAGGAAACTACGAATCTCTGTGGCTGAGGTCGATCTAGGAAAACTCTACACCGCCTCTATCTTCTTCGAATCCACCTGAATACCATCACTGGACACCACGTGCCCCAGGAAAGCCACAGACTCGAACTAGAACTCACACTTGGAGAACTTGGCATATAGTTTCTCCTCCTGCAACCTCTGTAATACCACTCTCAGATTCTGAGCATGCTACTCCTGGCAATGAGAGTACACCAGGATGTCATCAATAAAAACGATCATGAAAGAATCCAAATACAGCTGAACCACACTGTTCATCAAATGCATGAATACGGCTAGGGCATTAGTCAGCCCAAAAGACATCACAAGAAACTCATAGTGCCCATATCTCGTCCTGAAGGTTGTCTTCATAATATCATAATCTCTAATCTTTAGCTGGTGATAGCCTGAATGAAGATCAATCTTCGAGAATACCCTCGCTCCCTGGAGCTGATCAAATAAATCATCAATGCGTGGCAGAGGATACTTGTTCTTCACTGTTACCTTGTTCAGCTGCCTTTAATCAATACACATCCTCATTGAGCCATCCTTTTTCTTAACAAACACGACCGGTGCACCACACATTGACACACTCGGCCGAATGAACCCCTTATCTAGGAGTTCCTGAAGTTGCTCCTTCAATTCCTTCAACTCAGTTGGTGCCATACAGTAAGGAGGAATGGAAATAGGTTGAGTGCCCGGCACCAAATCAATCCCAAAGTCAATATCACTGTCCGACGGCATGCCCGGAAGGTTCGAGGGAAACACATCAGGAACATCCCTCACAACGGGAACATAATCAATACTGGGAGTCTCAGCTCCAACATCCGGCACAAATGCCAAATACGATAGATAACGCTTCCCAACCATCTATTGGTCCTTTAGGAAAAAAATGACCCAGCTGGGTATATAATCAGTCATGCCTCGCCACGCGATCCTCGGAATACCCGGCATAGCCAATGTGACTGTTTTGGCATAACAGTCTAGAATAGCGTGGCACGAAGATAGTCGTTCCATGCCCAAAATGACATCAAAATCAATCATGCTCAATAGCTGCATGTCTACTCGGCTCTCCAGACCCTCAATAGTAACAAGATAGAACTGGTACACATGGTCCACAATAATGGTATCGCCCACCGGGGTAGATACATGCACGGTAACACAAGACACCCTCGGGTCGTGCCCAAATAAGGAGCAAAATTTGAGGATACATAGGAATAAATGGAACCGGGATCGAACAAAACTGAGGTGTCTATGTGGCAGACTGAAATAATACCTATAATAATAGCGTCTGAAGCAATAGTATCTTAACGGCCATGAAGAGCATAGCAACAAGTGTGACCACATGATCGACCTCCCCCTCGAGGGCGACCCCTGGCTGCGACCCTCACCCCTAGCTGGCGGAGCGGGTGCTGAAGTAGATGGACCAGAAGGTGAGGATTGTCCTCTCTGCTGAGATGGCCTGGATACAAGTCGGCGACACTTTCTCCGAATATACCCAAACTCCCCACACTCAAAGAAACTCCCAGGAGCTGGGGGCTGCGACAGAAGGGAACCACTCGCACCAGAGTTACCAGCTGAAGAACTCGATCGGGAAAAACCCTGAACAGATGGAGCCTGAGATGAACTCTACGCTGGTAGGGCACTGAGAGATGGTTGGCCCTGATGAGAGCCTTGATGACCTCTGTCACACCTCTTTTTGGCGCGCTTACCCCGGGGGATAACGCACAAGGGAGTTTTTCTAATTTAAGTGACAATATTCAAAATGGGATTATTTATTTATTTCAGAGTCGCCACTTGGAATGAATTATGGTGTCCCAAGTCACCGATTTATTTAAATCCAAAATCGAGGAAATGTTTGACTTTCCAAATGAAGTATGCGAACCAAAAATTCTAAGTAAGGAATTTTGTTGACCCAAGGCAAGGTGTTAGGCACCCCCGGATCCCATGGTTCTAGCATGGTCGCTTAAATTATTGAAATGGCTAAATATCTGATTTTAAAACATGTTCAACACTATAATGCAATTTTAAATCAATTACCGCATTTGGTTATTTTTAAGAAAAAGTGAACATTATTATTGAGGGGCCCCGCAATTTTATTTCTTCTATTTAGCTAGGCTCGTAACATTTTTTATTTAAAAAAGGATAATCCTAAAGTGACTACATTTTTTCTATTTAGTTTGTCTCTAAAAGAAAAGAAAAAGTCCTAATTAATTACACGCATAAGAGGCTACTCTATATTAGTATAAAAGGTGTTCCCTCACAAGCCGACTAAATGACAAATTTATTCTTCAAATTATAGAGCTAAACATAATTTGACAAAACTAATAAAACGGAAAATAACAACAATTATTAATCAACAACTTGCTTTTCTATTTCATTTCAAAACTTCAACTTCCAATTCGAGCTTACATCAACACACAATTTTTAGAATGTGTACCTTTAATGGAAAAAAGGCATTCATTTGTATAGTTCAGCTCCTTATGTACGATATTAATCAACGCCACAACCAAGTAATAACATGAACTTCAGCTATTAATTAGTTTTCTCAGTTTTGAATCCTCCCATTTATGATTCACACCATCAATGCCCTCTTAAACATTTCAATATATTAAAATCTTCCAAACAGTTTACAAAAAAGAAACAACCTTCAAATAAGAGAACCGTTGCATTCAAAAATCATTATCAAAGTTGAACATTGATGGGCCCTTAAACAGATCCACAAATGAACAAGGACCAACGAGGGAACCTCAAACTACCCGAAAATGCATAACTAATAACCTAAATTTCCTATTTATAACCTTCATATTTGCTAATACATTCATTTAACATTTCAGACGGTTCTAGTATTGATTGAATACAAAACTAATTACTGGATATTTGTCTCATGGCTCACTAGATTCCTTAAACACATCACATAAAATAGTAGGCCCACATATTCAATTCCATACTATCAAACTAACAAGGAGATATTAAACGCTAACAGTCCCTTTACACCACAACAGCTACAATTAGTAGAGTGTCTTATTCGTCTAGTTGTCTACTAATATCATAATATAATAGCATTCAAAATAATAGGACATTAAACAAAAAATTAAGGGAATCAGAATAACACAAATCCAATTTTCCTTCTTCAATTAACTAGTACACCTCGAATGGTTCAATCCTTCAACAACAACTGGAGCTAGGAAAATACCTGAGGTTTAACCAAAGAAATGAAAGAAGAGGAAGTCAGTAGCAGCTCCAAACACAGCCAAACAACAAGCAAAACACAGCAGCCAGCAAAGACTTAGAACTCCAAGAATAAGTTCGAAACAAAGGAGAACTCAAAATAGAAACCACCAGCTTCCGGAAAACCAAAACAGCAACAAATTCAAACCAAACACTCAAGAAGACCTTCAAGTAACTTAAAACTTGAATTGAGAATGATATACTCAAACTTCAAGAGTGGTTCAAAACAGAACTTGAAAACAGACCAAACAGCAGCTTTAGAAATCCAAAAACAGTAGCCAATTCAAACCGAACACTCAAGAAAACCTTCAAGTAACTTAACACTCGAATTGCGAATGATATACCCAAACATCAAGAGTTGTTCAAAACAGAACAAAGACTTGAAAACGGACCAAACAACAACTTTAGAAATCCAAAAACAGCAACACATAAACCTTTTGAAGCTGCTCGTTAAAGAATCCCAAACTGATGATCTTAAAAAAAACTGTGTTTTCAGAGTGTATATCAGCCTATTTTATCTTAAAATCTATTTTGTTTCTGAGTATCCAGAGATGTATATGTGTGTAGTTTGTTATATGTGTTCTCAAATCAGTGTGTGTAAAAAAAATCTCTCAAGATGTCTGTTATCTCTCAAATCTCTCTGTTTTTCAGAATGTCTCCAGACTTCTTCTTTTTACTTTTGTCCCCTCTTCCCATCTCTTTCCAACTTTTAAATAGGAAGCCAGTTAGTGCATTCCAACTATCAATCTTATCTTTTCAATTTTTTATTATTCATTAGTGATACACTAACCTAGTGTTGTTATTAAAAAATTAATTAGTGCACCAGTATCTTTGTTAGCAGCCCACTAAGTTAATTACTAAATATCCAAATCTCCAAACTACCAATAAAATTGAAAGAGGTAAAATGTGCCCAGAATGTGCCCACCTTCAGTAGATAATCAATCCTATATTTCATTTTATTATTTTATTCACATCAACTAGCCAACACCAGCTTAATGTAACAAATTAAGAGTCAATTATATTAGTGCAAAATCGTATCCAAAACTTCAAGAATAGATGATCCATGAAGGTATGAATTGAAACTTAACAGAAAAACTTTAGCATAACAATCCAAACCAGTAGAATGATATTAGTATCTATAAATTTATTCTAAGCCAACAGAATTACTCTTAGCAACAAATAAACAATTACATGTAGCTTCAAATTTGGAAATCTTTTCCAACAACACAACATGATGTGTTCAAATCAACCCAAAAAAATAGAACATAAATCCAACGAGTTCATCAATAAGCATTTGTGCAAATTGTCATATGAACATTTCAGCAACTTTTTATTGACTCGTGTAATCACGGGAAATTCAAAATCTGATTTCAGTTATTGGTATCACAAATACGCCTAGAATTCACACCAGTCTAACACCCAAACATCATACACGACAAAATGAGAAACCAAAGAGAAATATAAGGATTGACCTTGACTGAAAATAGCAGCAGAACACGGTTGAACCTTGACCGGACCTCGACAAACTCAGAACAACAAACTCGTAATCGATCGACTAAATTCAACGGAGAAGCAAACAAAACTTTGATTCGAATTCGTCGTTGCTTCTATTTTGGAGTGAGGATGAAGATTTTCAAGGTTTATTTGGGTATTGTTATGGTTGTTGGAGACGGGTGGTGGCTGACTGCTCAATGACGAGAAGGCTGGTCTGGTGAGAATGGTAGTGGAAGTCGTTGTGGTTCGAAGACGAAGGGGAATCGTCTAGTGAACTAGACGAACAGAGTAGGTCGTTGGTGGCTGCTGTCGCACGGGTGACTGGTTCAATGGTGTCGCTGGTTGGGAATCGTTTGGGCTTTGAAGACGAAGGCAGCTGAACAGGGGTTGCTGATTGATGGCGATGAAGATGAAGGAGAGTAGCCTGGTCGTGAGGCTGGGGGTCGTTGGGATTTAGGGATTTTTTGGGTTGTGCATCGGCGGATTGGGAATGGGAATGAGAAGGGGATCGTTTGGAGTGAATGGAGACCGGGTCGGGGCGGGTATTGGGCCTAATTGGGTAGGTATAATACAAGATTGGTCCTAGGGTGATTTGATTTGGGCTGGGGATTAGAATTGGCCCAATTTGAATTCCTTTTTATTATTTTCTCTTATTTTCTTCTTAAATTAAAACCTAAAATTCTAAAATAAATTGTAAAACCAAAATTAATTAACTATTACTAATATTTATCACAAATGATTAAATACCAATGTTACACAATTAAATACTAAAATGTAAGATACATTATTATTAATATTTTTTCGCTTTATAAAACACTTAGTTTACCAATTAATTCCAAATTGTCTAATTAAACTGTAACTACAATTGCACCGTATTGTTTTTTTAATTTATTTAAACAAATGAACATGAACACACAAACGCAAATAATAATTAAGAAAATCACACAAAAATTCGCAGAATATCAGACACAGCACAAAACTATTTTATTTTTTTGGATTTTTTGGGAGTAATTCTCATGCAGGGCAAAAATCACGTGCTCACAGCTGCCCCTCTTTACGTGTAAACTTGAAGAGTTTTCGTGCAAATATAATGAGCAAATACAAGCGATTTTTGCATCCTGGGCTAAACAGGAATCAGGTCAATGTAGTTCGGGAAGTATTGGTAGCTGGGACTACCGTGGACTATCACTTTGTTGTTACTATTGCTATCGTTGCTGATGTTGCTGCTTACTGCTTACTAACCTCCTTATTACACCAAAATAGAAATTAAAGCTAAGCTAGACATGTTATCAACTATGAGTTACGAGATTCCTATATATGATAAAACTTGATCTTGAGTCTTAGCTGATTTTGCTGTAGACCTCGATCTGAATCTTGATGCTTGCAAGCTGTACGGGCATGTTTATTGCTGTAACATTTGGCGGAACTCATGACTTCAAATAGATTCTGAGCAATCTGTGTCTCTCTTTACTCTAACATTTGAACTCATTTTATTTTGGTTTTTTTCTTCTTTTCTTCATTCTGGATTGAGACTGCACTCGTAGCTTATCTCGATCCTTGCGTCCCGAGGTCAAACCAGTTTAGACAACAGAATGAACAAACGAACGAAATTTTTCTGACCCAGTTTCACTAGAAATATTTCGTGAGTTAGTTGTGACACAGAAAATGATTAAAAGACTTTTTGATATTGGTCAAGAGAATCTTGATTTTTAAAACCATAGATTCACAAATAAACGTTCCATGGTTTTCTGGCCGGGAGACCCTCGGTTTTCTGGCCGGGAGACCCCCGATTTTCTGGCTGGGGTTCTGAAGAAACAGCTCCGCAGTTTTCTGACTAGGAGATCCTCGGTTTTCTGACTTGGGATTTTGAAAGAAAGTTTTTACAGCTTTTTGGCCGGAATTCAAAAGCGTTGTTTCACGGCTTTCTGGCCGGAAGACCCGCGGTTTTCTGGCAGGGGTTTAAAAGAAACGGCTCCACAATTTTCTGACTGGGAGATCCTCGGTTTTCTGATCTGGATTCTGAAAGAAAAGTTTCACGGCTTTCTGGTCGGAGGACCCTCGATTTTCTGGCCAGGGTTTAAAGAAACAGCTCCGCAGTTTTCTGACTGGGAGATCCTCGGTTTTCTGACCGGGATTTTTGAAAGAAAAGTTTCATGGCTTTCTGGCCGGAGGACCCTCGGTATTCTGGCCGGGGTTTAAAGAAACTGCTCTGCAGTTTTCTGATTGGGAGGTCCTCGGTTTTCTGACCGGGATTTTTGAAAGAAAAGTTTTACTGCTTTCTGGCTTGGAGGACCCTCGGTTTTCTGGCCGAGGTTTAAAGAAACGGCTCCGCAGCTTTTTGACTAGGAGATCCTCGGTTTTCTGACCAGGATTTTCGAAAGAAAAGATTTACGGCTTTCTGGCCGGAGGACCCTCGATTTTCTGGCCGGGGTTTAAAGAAACGGCTCCGCAGTTTTCTGATTGGGAGATCCTCGATTTTCTGTCCGGGATATTTGAAAGAAATGTTTTAAGTCTTTCTGGCTGGAGGACCCTCGATTTTTTGGCTGGGGTTTAAAGAAACGGCTCCGTAGTTTTCTTACTGGGAGATCCTCGGTTTACTGACCAGGATTTCGAAAGAAATTTTCACGGTTTTCTAGCCGGAAATCAAAGCAACGTCTCACGGCTTTCTGGCCGGAAGACCCTCGATTTTAAAGCCGGGGTTTTGTGAAGCGGCTCTGCAGTTTTCTGACTGGGAGATCATCGGTTTTTTGACCAGGGATTTCGAAAGAAAGTTTCACGGCTTTTTGGCCGGAAATCAAAACAACGTCTCACGGCTTTCTAGCCAGAAGACTCTCGGTTTTCTGACCGGGCTCCAAACAGATATTGGACTGACATGATTTGATTCTCTTTTTGGAGTTTTCATTTTCCTTTGTTTTCTTCTCCCTTTTTGGTCTTCTTTTAGGCGTTTTCCTTTTCCCCATCAACAAATGCATAAAATAAAGATTTTGAAAAGAAACTTCCCTTTTTAGGCGTTCTCTTTGTTTCAAAGTCATTTCAATGCTCGCGTATTTCACTTCTTTGGGTTGTACCTTCTTCTTGCACAATTAAATAGACCTGATTTCAACAAAAACATTTTATTAGTTGAAAAAGTGGTTGACTTTGTGGCCTTGATTATCTTCATTGCTTGATCTTTGCCCCATTTTCATTGAGAACTTTGTTACCAATTGGCTTTGGGGTGACTTCCTTTCAAACTGACCGGGTTTAGCCTCGGGTTTCTATGAAGATTTTCCTGTACGGGCTCTTATCTTTCTGTCTCATTCCGTTTCTTCTAAGACATTAGCCTTTGATTTCCATTTCCTTCTGAACATCCTTTCTTTTGGAAATAATTAATCATCATGATCAATCGGGAATTATATGAATACACCACTGAGACTGGGTCTTTCTTGTTTACCAAAAGGAATTCTGTATAATCGGTCATGTCACCTTTCTTTGTAATGATTTCGAGATTCAAAGTTAAAACGAAAGGGATGTGAAAGTAAAATGAACAAATAATAAAAAATAAAAAAATAAAAAAAAATGAATCAAAATAGAAGCGTCCCCTTCGGGGAAAGAAGGACTTATCTAGGGTGTATGCTGACTTCAAACCGACATGACATGCTTCTTGAACTAGATGCTTGATCGTCACAAACTCTCATTTCCTTGTGAACCAAAACGGGTCTATGTTTCCAAGTGAAGGAGTAGTGCCAGGACCTCTTGTGGTGAAATACCCATTTTCGTTTGATAGCGCCCTTTTGCGGGTTTTCGCCAATCGACCTCTCTCATTTCTCTTCTTACCATCGTCTGATAGCACTCTTTGCGAGTTTTTTACTAACGAAATCTCTCTTTTTTGTATTTCTCTACTTCTATCGTCTTATTGTGCTCAAATGTTTTCACCAAAAAGACTCTCTTATTTTATTTCTTTTCATTCCAAATGCTTCGGATCGCAACAATGATGTTTTCTCAGTTCCTATTTCTCTGCATCGATCTTGATGGACCTGTACTCAGTTTGGGTAACAAGGACTATGGACAAAATTACAACTTTGGAACCATCTTGACGAATCTAAACCGAATCGCCATATCATCTGCCCCAGTTTCATTGGAGAAATTGGGATTTTTGGTTTGGTGTGACTGAACCTCAGGGAGAGGTTGCCTAAGTATCCTTTCGGAATCAAGTCAGAACGTAGTTCAGGTCGACTTTGTTTTGTTTTGTCTTGTTTTTGTTTTGCTTTTGGTTTTCTCTTTTTTTTTTCTTTTTTTTTTTGAATTTGGTTTTGGATTCCAAAGAGGGTAGCCAAAGAAATGTAACCGGCTCAAAGGTTTTACAAAGAGGGTTGGTAGTGTTTGGGTAGCGAGAATAAAAGCCTTCAATCATTTCGACTTATAAGGACATCACTGAAGAAAACTTAGACATAATACCTTTTGACAGTATCTGCATTCACAGCTGTCTCAGGATCTTTTCCTTCCATATCTCCCAAGTATAATGCTCCTCTTGGCAGTATCTTCCTGATGATGTATGGTCCCTTCCAATTAGGAGCAAATTTTCCTTTCACTTCCTAGTGATGTGGAAGAAAGCGTCTTAAAACCAACTGACCTACTTCAAAATTTCTTGGTCGTACTTTCTTGTTGTAAGCACGAGCCATCCTTTGTTAGTACAATTGGTCCGTGACAGGCCGTAGCCATTTGCTTTTCATCGATCAAAGTTAACTGCTCCAATCGAGTCTTAACCCACTCGCTATCTTCAATCTCTGCTTCAACAATCGTCTGGAGTGAAGGAATTTCTACCTCTGCCGGTATCACAGCCTCGGTTCCATAGACTAGCAGGTATGGGGTTGCTCCTACCGATGTGCACACTGTAGTACGATATCCCAGTAAGGCGAAAGGTAATTGTTCATGCCATTGTCTGGAACTCCGAATTGTCTTTCTCAAAAACTTCTTAATGTTTTTGTTCGCTTCTTCAACGACACCATTGGCTTTGGGCCGATAAGGAGTGGCGTTCCTATGCGTTATTTTGAATTGCTCGCATATTTCTTCCATCAAACGACTACTCAGATTCGCAGTATTGTCTGTGATGATAGTTGCAGGTATACCAAAACGACAGATAAGATTTGAGTGTACAAAATCCACCACGGCTTTCTTAGTGACCGATTTGAGATTGACGGTTTCGACCCATTTTGTGAAGTAATCGATAGAGACCAGTATGAATCGGTGCCCATTCGACGCTTTCGGCTCAATCGGGCCTATGACGTCCATTCCCCAAGCGACAAATGGCCACGCCGCTGACATGGGATGTAGCTCAATTGGAGGTGCATGAATCAGATCTCCATGCACCTGACATTGATGGCATTTCCGGACAGAACTGAAACAATCTTTCTCCATGGTTATCCAATAATACCCAGCTCGAAGGATTTTCTTGGCTAAGACATACCCATTCATATGAGGCCCGCACACTCCTGCGTGTACTTCGTGCATGATTCTTTTTGCTTCTTCGGCATCAACACACCTTAAGAGGTTAAGATCCGGGGTTCTTTTATACAAGACCTTGCCGCTCAAAAATAAACCACCTGCATGTCGCCTAATGGTCCTCTTTTGATCTCCAGTAGCATGTTCAGGGTATTCTTGTGTTTTCAAGAATCTCTTGATATCGTAGTACCATGGCTTGATGTTTAGTCCTTCTACAATTGCATTGCAATAACCGTGTCTTTCCCTGATTTGGATTTCCAAAGGATCGATGTGGGCGTTGCCTGGATAAGGTAGCATTGAAGCTAGAGTGGCAAGTGCGTCAGCCAGTTCATTGTGACATCGTAGGATGTACCTGAACTCTATCGAGGCAAATCGCTTGCCAAGAATATTCACATGTTGTCGGTAAGGGAGGAGCTTAACGTCCCGAGTTTCCCATTTACCTTGAGATTGTTTGATAATCAGATCTGAATCTCCCATGATCAACAAATCTTCAACGCCTTGATCAATTGCCACGTTCATACCCATGATGCAAGCTTCATACTTAGCTGTATTGTTCGTGCAAAAGAAACGGATCCTAGCTGTAGCTGGGTAATGCTGACCAGTAGGAGAGATCAAAATTGCCCCAATCCCTACACCTTTAGCGTTTACCGCCCCATCGATGAACATTTTCCAAGCATGACTGTCCTCTGAAACAACTTCTATCGTGTTCATCTCTTCATCAGGAAAGTATGTATTCAATGGTTGATACTCCTCATCGATGGGGTTTTTGGCCAAGTGATCTGCCAACGCTTGGGCCTTTATTGCCGTGCGAGTGACATAGACTATGTCAAACTCAGTGAGCAGGATTTGCCATTTTGCCAGTCTTTCGGTGGGCATCGATTTCTAGAATATTTAATTCAAAAGATCCAACCGGGTAATGAGGTGAGTCGTATGAACTTGGAGGTAGTGTCTCAATTTTTGAGCGACCCAAGTTAGAGCATAACACGTTCTTTCCAACAAAGTGTACTTGACCTCATAACTAGTGAACTTCTTGCTCAGGTAGTAGATTCCCTGCTCTTTCTTCCCCGTTACATCACGTTGTCCGAGGACACAGCCAAAAGAGTTTTCCAAGACTATTAAATACAAGAAAAGAGGTCTCCTTGGCTCTGGCGGTACTAAGACGGGAGGGTTCGAGAAATATTCTTTGATTTTGTCTAAATCTTCTTGACATTCAGTTGTCCACTTGATTGCAGCGTCTTTCTTCAGCAACTTGAATATGGGCTCACATGTGGAAGTCAATTGGGCGATGAACCTACTGATGTAGTTTAGTTGGCCCAGAAGACTCATTACGTCTTTCTTTGTTCTTGGAGGAGGTAAGTCCTTGATGGATTTAATCTTTGTGGGATCCAATTCAATACCTCTTCTACAGACTATGAAACCCAAGAGTTTACCTGATGGGACTCCAAAAGCGCATTTGGCCGGATTCAACTTCAAGTCGTAATCCCGCAACCTATCAAAGAATTTCCTCAAGTCTCGCACATGATCGCCCTCAGTTTTGGATTTGATGATCAAATTATCCACGTACACCTCTATTTCCTGATGCATCATGTCATAGAAAATGACAGTCATAGCTCGCATGTATGTTGCTCTGGCATTTTTCAAACCGAATGGCATGACCCGGTAGCAGTAAGTTCCTCAAGGTGTGGTAAAAACAGTCTTCTCGGCGTCCTCTTCATCCATCAACACTTGATGATATCCCGCATAATGATTCACGTCCAAGCAACGGTCGTAGTCAATATAACTTGGTCTAATAAGTCCAAGATCGATCCCACAGAGAATTAACCTACCAATTGCAACTATCACAACCCCAAAAGTACTTCCGAATCAAGTTCCCAAACTTTGAATATATCTTTGTGTGATTTTCAACTATCTACTTTTGCAATAATTAAAAATGCTTAAAAGAAAGAATTTAATGTTGAGTAGAATAATTTGGAGAAAGACTAAGGTATTGATTTCCCCTATTAATGGAATCCCTTATCGTTATGCTCATACAAATTGTTCATATATTCTATCAATCATGAACGCTATGTGTATCGTAACCCTCTCCCAAGCAATTACAATAATTTACTAGTGCACTCTCCCGAGCTACCCTAGCTAGCTTTAATTTGAATAGTTCACTTAAGATTGCACCCAAGACTTCGTTATTCCTAACCCCGTCTTTACGTCTAAAGTTATAGATTCCTCCAATAACCTAGGTGTGGTGTTGTTCAACAATAAACCCAAATATGCACTCTTTTCCAAGTTATGCACACTAAATAGGCACAGCTAATTGGGGATCCTACCAATTAACTACAACAAGAATGAAGTTGAACAAATAGAAATCTAAGTCACAATTTGTAATCACATAAACGATAAGTTCATCACCCAATAGGTTCCATCAAAAACTTAGAAAAGAATTTAGCTACTCATGCTTGAAGAAACAAGAATAATAATTGAAATCATAAAGAAATACTTGATATAAAATAAAAGGAGTTGAGAGGATTCTCTCTTACTAAATATCCTGCAAAAGTATTGAAATAAAGACAACATGCCTCTATGGGGAAAACTAGGAGTTTATATAGAGGTTTTAGGGCTAAAAAAACTAAGTTTGAGTCCAATTGGGATTGCTGCTGCGGAGCCTTCCGCGGTTGGCTCGCAGCCGCGAGCTGACCGCGAACAGTAAAACTTCAGAAAGCCTGTTTTTCCGCGGTTCATCAGTGGTCGCCAATGAAACGCGAATTATCACCCTTTTCCCTTGCGAATTTGAACACGCAAAACGTGATAGTTGGAGCCCTTTAAGTTATCTTTCCAACCATATATTATGGAGACAAAATGGAGTTCTGAGCGAAAAGTTATGTCCAATTTACTAGACAGTGCACAATATGCCTCATCCATTCTTCGCTTGTTCTACACTTATCAAATTTGACCCCTGAACTCGATCCCGGCTTACTTACTTGAGCTTTTACTCAGACTTCAAAGCTCCAAATCACTTAAATTCATTCCATAACATCCATATAGCTCGGAATCACACCTTCCCGGCTACTTTCAACGTAAGTTCTTGACTTGTACCACATTTTGGCCTTTTTTCACCATCTTTTGACTCCAAAACTTGCTCTTTTAGTCTTCATTAGCTCAAGTGTACCTATAACACACTAAGAACACTAATAAAAGCATTTTGTCATCATAAACAATATCAAAACAACAATAAAGTGTGATTATTTAGGGCATAAATATAGTCAAATTCACCTATTATCAATACCCCACACTTAAACCTTTGCTCGTCCTCGAGCAACCTTAATCACACTTTAGGCCAATTAACAAAAATTTGTCTCCCCCAAAATATGTCACAAAAGCTATTATACATGAACAACCTAAGATATGCACAATCTTTACCTAACCGCAAACTCTCATGCCCACACATTATTACTTACTCTACTTATTACCAAAAACTTGCAAATTCACCTTCTTCCTCTTGAATTACACACCCTCACATAGTTTACTAAGAGAAGTTCCCACACATAAATAATTCAGAACATGGAACTTATAAATATCAGAAAAATTCACTCACTTTCAACAAAGAACATTCATATGCATACAGACACACCATAGGCTTGCCCCTAGTGTAATACTCCACTAATCGAGTTATTCAATCATAGATCAAGTAGGTCTTTAAGGGTTGTAATGTTGGCTACGGGACGGGTAGGATACTTTTCGTTATAGTGACTAGCCTCCCTAAGCACTTTTCTTTTCTTTTTCACAACTTCCCTTTTTGTTTTCTTCCTTATGTCTCCCCTAAACATTCCTTCACCTTCATTTACTTTGAATCCCCGCTTGTCTTTTGTTGGTGTAACTGACCTTTTTAATTTTCATATATACATTGATATAGCTTTTTTTTCTCAGAATATCTTTTTTTTTCTCATTGCTTTGCAACACATTTACATTATTTTGGCCAGTTCACTATTTTCTACCATTCATTCTTGATTTTCCCTTTTCAATTTCCCTTCACCCCACACTTTAATCTTTTGCATATTCGTTACAATACAAGTGCTTCTAGGAGGTAAAGTAGAACAATATAATAATTTGAAGAACATTCAAGGGTTATCAAAGAATAGGCTTTAAGCTCAAAGGGGTTAACTAAGATATAATGTATGGGTGAATTCATGTTTATTGGTATATGGGGTTACACAAAGAAATGCCTCTATCATTTCTACAACCGAACAACTTCTATTTCGCTTTGCAAACACACAGGGCAAGTTCTAGGCATCATGTACAACATACAATATAAGTAAAAACCTCACACACACATGGCATGCAACTCATTTGGAATCCAGTTTATCTACAAAGTCCTATCGATGTTTAAGCAAGCATTATTGTGTAATTTAAGGCATATTGAGATTCTAAAGTCAAACTTAGATAATACATTCTCAAGTTTAATTAAGCTTTGCTAATGTGCATACTTGGGGTTACATGTTACCCTTTGTCCTCTAATCCTAAAAAAAGAAAAATCTACCTAACCCGGTTCAAATAAAAACCCTTGGAAAAGAACCGTGGTCAAAAGAAAAACCAAGGGGGAGATGATACACTACCTAGAAAAAAGAAAATAGAAGAAAGAAAAATTCCTACGTGGACTACTTCCCTCTAGAGTACTTGTCCTGAATAGTCCGTCATCAGGAAGAGTCCTCTACTCATATTTTTGGATTTTTTTTTTAATTTTATGATTTTTTTGTGTTTTTTATTCCCACTTAGACCCTTAAGAAACCCGTTGCCAAGTGTCCATCATCGGGCTAAGCCAGCTAATATAATTTACAGCTACATCTACTATATACAATATACAATACAAGATAAGTCTCCCACCCCACACTTAAAATCATGCCATGTCCTCATGGCATAATAATACATGTATAGCACAGAAGGGTGAGAAAACTTACCTGGGATCTACCCCATGTCTAGACACTTTATCACTTTCCTTTTCACCTTATCCTTCATATTCGGGTTCAGCCTTCTTTTGCGTTCCCTGGAAGGTTTGTGCCCCTCTTCCCGGAGAATCTTGGGCATGCAGTATGCAAGGATGATCCCCTTTATGTCTGCCATGGTCCAACCATTGGCAGCTTTACATTCCTTGAGTACCTGTAATAGCTTTTGAGCCTGCACATCTAGCAAACCAGAAGAAGTAATAGCAGGTAAAGTGGAGTTAGGATCTAGAAATTCATACCTGAGATGAGATGGTAGTGGCTTAAGTTCAAGCTTTGGTGGCTCTTCTATGGATGGTTTTGCAGGAGAGGTCTCTCTTTTCTCAAAGTGTAGAGGCTCGAACTCAAGTTCTCTCTGCCAAAATCCCTTGCCTTCTAGAGATAGTACCCATTCAGCTAAACTTTCACCATTTACCTCTTCCATGTTCATCAGGCATGCTTGAAGTGGATCTTCAATGGTCAATTGTGCATCGTCGGTCTCCACTATTACATCAACCGCACCAATGAGAGAGCAATTTGCGAACTCACTAGGGCGCCTCATGTATTTTTGCACATTGAAAATGATCTCCTCATCTTTCAACCTCATCTTGAGTTCCCCAGTTTCACAATCAATTATGGCTCTCCCTGTGGCTAGGAATGGTCTTCCTAGGATTATAGGAATTTCTTCGTCGACCTTGCAATCAAGAATAACAAAATCGGCGGGAAACATGAACTTCCCAACCTGGATTAGCACAACAACAACAACAACAACAACAACCCAGTATATTCCCACAAGGTAGGGTCTGGGGAGGGTAATATGTAGACAGGCCTTACCTCTACCCGAAAGGTCAGAGAGGCTGTTTCCAATCGACCCTCGGTGCATTGAAAAGAAAGGCAAACAAAAACAAAAACAAAAGTCGCATTAGTTATACCAACATACCTCGCAAAAAATTGTCTAAACATAAGAGGCATAAATACCATCAATAAGCAGATATGCATGCAATGATATTAAAACAGTAACTACCAGAAATGACTACCACAAGAGAACACAACCTGGATTAGCACATCATCTATAATACCAAATGGACGCTTAACCGTCCTGTCAGCAAGCTGTAAAAGCATAGAGGTGGGTCTGGCTCTCCCAATACCTAACCTCTTATAAATAACTAAGGGCATGAGATTAATGCTTACCCCCAAATCACATAAAGCCTTATTAAAAGCATAATTCCCTATAGTGCATGGGATGGTGAAACTACCTAGATCGGATAGCTTCTCAGCAATGGGCCTGGAGACCACTGCACTACAAGTCTGGGTAAGTGTAACTGTGGCCAAGTCTTGGAAATCAAATTTCCGCGACATCAAATCCTTCATTATCTTAGCATAACCAGGCATTTCTTTTAAAGCTTCAATTAATGGAATGTTTACCTAGATTTGCTTGAGCATTTCAAAGAACTTTTTGTATTGCTCCTCTTTCTGGTGTTTGGCCAACCTTTGAGGGAATGGTGGTGGAGGCCTCTTCTTCCCGGTAACTTGGGATTTATCTTTTTCTATCACTTTCTCATCAATCCGCTGCTCTACCTATTCAGCTACTTTCTCCGTTCCCTGTTTTGCTTCTTTATTTTCAGCAACTGGCTGGACTGTGACTTCTATCAACCCTGTGGATTCATCCAGTTCAATGGGCAATTGAGTAGGTGTCTCAGCCTGTCTGTCGATTTTCTCACTTTCATTCTCAGCATCAAGATCTCTACCGCTTCTCAGAGTCACTGCCATCATCTGCTTTGGGACTTGGTCCTCTGGGTTTGTTTGTGTGTCTGCAGGCAATGTCTCTTGAGGATGATTGTTGAGAGACATAGCAATCTTACCCACCTGTACTTCAATATTCTTGATGGCGGCATCATGTGCATCTATCCTCTCATTTGTTTTGGTATTTGACCCAATTACCTGCTACATCATAGCTTTCAACTCTGCGAACCCATCTTTATTTCTACCCCCATGAGGTGGTGGAGGTGGATGATATCCCTGCTGCTGATTGCCGAAATTCTGAGATCTAGGATATGGGACCATGTTGTGTGGTGGCCTCATACCTGCTGTATTAAATTGTGGCTGGGGAGGTCTATACTGCATTGGAGCCTGTTGGCCCCAGTTTTGATTACCTTGTCGCTGCCCTCCATAGTTAGCCACATAGTTCATATCCTCATGCTGATGATGATGTTCTTGGTCTGCATCCCATGGATTACCTATGGGTTGGTTAATGCAAGATGTGCATAAACCACCATTGGTAGTGTCTACAATGTGAACCTACTGCTTGACCCCTAATTCTTCCACCTTCTTTGTTAGGATGCTCATTTGTGTCAATAGAGTTGCCATGTTCTCCTCCAGGAGTGTTGGATGGATCCAGAGGTACAGAGTGTACCACTGGTGTGATAGGAGCATTCCTGGACGTCCACCCAGAATTTTGAGCCATCTTGTCTAGCAAATTTTGGCCCTCTCTCCAAGTCTTGCTCAGAAAAGCCCCACCTGCTGAAGCATCTACAATGTTCTTCATGCTATTTGAAAGCCCCATGTAGAATCTTTGGCCCAACATCTGCTCAGGAATCCCATGATGAGGGCACATAACAAGCATACCCTTGAATCTGCCCCAAGTTTCATGTAATGTTTCCATTGGTTTCTGCTTGAAGCTCACGATCTCATCAATTTGTTGAGCTGTCTTGTTAGGTGGATGAAACTTGTTGTGGAATTTTTTGACTAACTCATCCCAAGTGGCAATGGAGTTTATAGGGAGTGAGTTTAGCCATATCTGTGTTGCTCCTGTAACTGAGAACGGAAAGAGTAATAATCGGATAGCTTCCGGAGTTACATTCGGTTGTCTTTGTGTTTTGCATATTGATAGAAAGTTCTTGAGGTGCTGTTGTGGATCTTCAACCTGAGACCCAGAGAATAATCCCTTGTTTTGCAACAAGTGAAGCATGTTGTTGGTAATTTGGAAAGACTCAGCTTGAATTGCTGGCACAACGATGGCAGTTGCCAAATTATCCGCTGTGGGTTGTACCCAGTCGAACAATGCACCTTCCTGTGCCTCCTGTGCCTCTTGCATATTTAGCCCGGCTTGCTGGTTTTGATCGTTTATGTCACCCATGTCGAAGTCTGGTTTGATTGGTTGTTGAGATTGTTGAGTTTGTTTGACGGCTTTGTTACGTGTCCGGAAGGTTTCCCGGGGTCTGAGAGTCCTTCAATTAGTTCTCCAGTCCTTGCAGATTTTCTAGGCATGCACCTGAATACCCAAATCAACAAACGTCAAAATATTCAATGTAGAGTGTAGAAAGAACCTGAATACACAAGAATCTTGAAGTTATGGCAATGGCAATTGATAATTCCGTTAATTCCCCGGCAACGGCGCCAAAATTGATTCACGTCCAAGCAACGGTCGAAGTCAATATAACTTGGTCTAATAAGTCCAAGATCGATCCCATAGAGAATTAACCTACCAAATGCAACTATCACAACCCCAAAAGTACTTCCGAATCAAGTTCCCAAACTTTGAATATATCTTTGTGTGATTTTCAACTATCTACTTTTGTAATAATTAAAAATGCTTAAAAGAAAGAATTTAATGTTGAGTAAAATAATATGGAGAAAGACTAAGGTATTGATTTCCCCTATTGATGGAATTCCTTATCGTTATGCTCATACAAATTGTTCATATATTCTATAAATCATGAACGCTATGTGTATCGTAACCCTCTCCCGAGCAATTACAATAATTTACTAGTGCACTCTCCCGAGCTACCCTAGCTAGCTTTAATTTGAATAGTTCACTTAAGATTGCACCCAAGACTTCGTTATTCCTAACCCCGTCTATACGCCTAAAGTTATAGATTCCTCCAATAACCTAGGTGTGGTGTTGTTCAACAATAAACCTAAATATGCACTCTTTTCCAAGTTATGCACACTAAATAGGCACAGCTAGTTGGGGATCCTACCAATTAACTACAACAAGAATGAAGTTGAACAAATAGAAATCTAAGTCACAATTTGTAATCACATAAACGATAAGTTTATCACCCAATAGGTTCCATCAAAACCTTAGAAAAGAATTTAGCTACTCATGCTTGAAGAAACAAGAATAATAATTGAAATCATAAAGAAATACTTGATATAAAATAAAAGAAGGAGTTGAGAGGATTCTCTCTTACTAAATATCTTGCAAAAGTATTGAAATAAAGACAACATGCCTCTATGGGGCAAACTAGGAGTTTATATAGAGGTTTTAGGGCTAAAAAAACTAAGTTTGAGTCCAATTGGGATTGCTGCTGCGGAGCCTTCCGCGGTTGGTTCGCGGCCGCGAGCTGACCGTGAACAGTAAAACTTCAGAAAGCCTATTTTTTTGCGGTTCATCCGCGGTCGCGAATGAAACGTGAATTTTCACCCAGTTCCCTTGCGAATTTGAAAAAACTCAAAACATGAAAGTTGTAGCCCTTTGAGTTAGTTTCCAACCATATATTATGGAGCCAAAATGGAGTTCTGAGCGAAATGTTATGTCCAATTTACTAGACAGTGCACAATAGGCCTCATCCATCCTTCGTTTGTTCTACACTTATCAAATTTGACCCCCAAACTCGATCCCGGCTTAATTCTTTGAGCTTTTACTCAGACTTCAAAGCTCCAAATCACTTAAATTCATTCCATAACATCCATATAGCTCGGAGTCACACCTTCCCGGCTACTTTCAATGTAAGTTCTTGACTTGTACCACATTTTGGCCTTTTTCACCATCTTTTGACTCCAAAACTTGCTCTTTTAGTCTTCATTAGCTCAAGTGTACCTATAACACACTAAGAACACTAATAAAAGCATTTTGTCATCATAAACAATATCAAAACAACAATAAAGCGTGATTATTTAGGGCATAAATATAGTCAAATTCACCTATTATCACATAACAATCCACAAACGATTGTATCTCATGTTTGGCACAGTTATCAATGAGGATGTGGATGTTCGGTAAATGAAAGTTATCTTTAAGACTTGCTTTATTCAGATCTCGGTAATCCACGCATACTCGAGTTTTTCCGTCCTTCTTTGGCACAGGCACAACATTAGCCAACCATGTGGTGTATTGTACCACTCAAATTACCCCTGTTTTTAACTGCTTAGTAATATCTTCTTTGATTTTATCACTGATGTTAGTTTTGAACTTCCTTTGCTTCTGTTGCACTGGATGACAGTCAGGGTAGATTGGCAACTTGTGCACCCCTAGATCGGCTCGTAATCATGTCATGTCATCGTAAGACCAAGCAAACACATCTTTAAATTCAAACAATAGCTGGATTATTGCATCTCGAGTTTTCTCATCTGTGTGGATGCTTATCTTGGTCTCTCGGATCTCTTCAGCAGTTCCCAAATTAACTGGTTCAGTATCATTCAAGTTCGGCTTAGATTTATTCTCAAAATGTTCCAATTCTCGATTTATTTCCCTAAAAGCCTCTTCTTCATCGTATTCCGGTTCTTGGTTCATTATTTCCATATTAGGTGGCGTGTTCGGATTTGAGCATGAAGTCCGCAAGCATATCATGTTATTTAAAGCCGCATTATTAGGATTGAAAAGAAAGAATAAATAACAAAAATTAGAAAGAGTGCAAAAATGATGAAATATTTATTTCATTTTCTTGGAATTTTCTGAAGATAAACAAAGTTACATTGGGAAGACTGAAAATACAAGAAAACAAAGAAAAACATCCAATTACGTCCTAAAGTAACTTGTGATGAAGGAAAAGTGACAGGACAAATCTACCAGAACTCCCGCCTGACTGGGAATGGTGTGGCCTTCCAATTTTGTAATTTGGCTTCTGGGCCCACATACAGCACCTCAGCGGTGCTTGTACCTTCTCCCAATTGAACCATGTTAACATCGTAAAGCATTTGCCTCATAGCCCCATAGATGTCTTCGATTTCCTCTGATGTGAAGACCTCATCTTCTTCTTCTTCACTGTATCTGGGTCGAACAAAAGTTTGGTACAAAGGTGGCAACGGTCGTGGTAGAACCCATCCCTTTTCCTTTCTTTTATTGGCCCATTTCTCGTCTTCAGGGGTAGGGAGAAAGCCTACTCCAAAGAACTTTTTAGCTGTGGGCAAGGTTATTAGCTTTGATACCCCTTGCAAGGACTTTCCCAAACCTTTTCCTGGTTGGAATCCGTGTTTGATCATTTCTTTTGCCACCATGATGGAGGTATTAGACAAAAAGGGTTGGGGGCAAGGGTTCTCTTCTTCGTGTTGGTCTTCCAATACAACCTCGAAAGCTTGATAAACGATGTGTTCGCTTCCTTCTTGCACTTCTAAGCATGGGATGGATGGGTCTCGATAGATCAACTGCTCGTCCTCCCCGTGGAACACGATTTCTTGTCCTTTGTGTTCAAACTTTAGCATCTGATGGAGGGTAGAGGGTACAGCCCCAGCTGCATGAATCCATGGTCTTCCCAGAAGAATGTTGTAGGAAGTGTCCATATCCAAAACTTGAAATGTCACTTCGAAATCTACCGGGCCGATGGTCAGAATCACATCAATCTCCCTGACCGTGTCTCTCTTCACACCATCAAAGACTCGCACGCATACGTTGTTGGGCCGAATTCTTTCAGCTCCAATTCCTATGCGGTCCAGAGTGGAAAGCGGACATATGTCTACTCCTGAACCCCCATCCACCATGACCCTCTTCATGTAGTAGCCTTCATATTTGACAGTCAAATGCAAAGCTTTGTTATGGGCCTCCCCTTTTAGAGGCAAATCAATCTTACTGAAAGAGATCTGATTGACTGCGAAGAATCTCTCCGCCATTCTTTCAAGTTTTTTAGATGAAATCTCAACAGGCACATATGCCTCATTCAAGGTTTTTAACAAAACCTTCTGATGTTCAGTAGATTTCATTAACAGGGACAACATGGATACATGCTCCGGGTATTTGCGTAGTTGGTCTATTACCTCATAGTCGGGCATTAGCATCTTCTGAAAAAAGACCTTTGCCTCTTCAGCACTTACAGGTTTTTTGGATGGGAAACGCCTTTGTGTGGCATCATTAATCTCCTGCGTGTTCAAATACTTTTGCCCCAATATGCTTCCAGATGATTCTCCTGCGACCTCTTTTCCTCTGCGTGTAACGAGTGTCCGTCGATAGCTCCAAGGTACAGCGAATGGATCTGTCATGGGTTTATGTTGCACACGTGCAATAACCATGGGTTCATCCAGTTGTAGTGGTTCAATTGGCTTTCGGGCTACATAGGTTACCTTTGGTACATACACCGTTGTTTCCCTCTTCAAATGAAACTTTTTGGGGGCACCTATTGACAGGGGTCTTTCCACTCGGCCTCGCGGGAGGTAAAGAACTCCATTCCTTTGAGATGATGCCTTCATTTTGATCTTCTTTTCAAATCTAGTCTTGGCAAATTCAATCTTTTTCCCTACTTTCTCTTGTTTTGGGGTAACATCAGTCCGCTTCTCCATGTCAGCAATGGCAATTATCACTTTTAAAGCCGGGTCAAACTCCTTATCTTCACAAATCATCCCAATTACTGGCCCGTTGTTGTGGGCTGGCAATGGGTTATTTGTCACATTCGGGACGTCTTCATCTGCGAAAACTATCCTCCCTTGATTGATTAAATCTTGCATCGCCTTCTTCAGAGTCCAACAATTATCGGTGCTATGTCCCTCAACCCCTGAATGGTAGGCACAGTATATTCCTTGTTGGTAGGCAGGAGAGTCCGGATTCTGCCTGTTCTGTGGAATGGGCTGCAATAGGTTCTCTTGCCTGAGTTTGGGAAAGATAGTGGAATATGGCTCCCTAATCGATGTAAAGTTCATCTTGGGTGGCTCACGGTGGCGGGTGTTATTTGGTCAGGAGTTGTACTGGTTTGGGTAGGGAGGTTGGTTTCTTTGGAAAGGAGGTGGATTTCTGTTGGCTGGTGGCTGCGGTCGTGCAAAAGGTTGAGCGTTCATGACCGCGTAGGGTGGAGGCGGAGGACCATAAGTCATGCTGTGGTGTGAATAGTAATGCTGGGGGGCCCTTTCAGAGAATACCTACCTTGGGGTTCGGTATCTTCTATCTTCTACTTCCGTCATGACAGTCTTTTCTTTTTTTTTGCCCTTGGGCATCCCTCCAGACCCACCTTGGATGGCTTGGGAGACTGCTCGAATGGCCGCTTGACACAAAATTCTACCAGTTTTTAAGCCATTCTCCACCATCTCTCCAATCTTGATTACTTCGGCGAAAGGTTTACCCATCGCTTACATCATGTATTGAAAATAGTCTGGCTCCTGAGCCTGGAGGAAGGTCGTGACCATTTCGATCTCATCCATGGGGGGTTTGACCCTTGACGCCTGTTCACGCCACTTGATGGCATATTCCCTGAAGCTCTCTGAGGGCTTCTTCTTCAAATTCGATAGAGAGTTTCTATCTGGTGCAATGTCGATGTTGTACTGGAATTGTTTAACAAAATCTCCGGCCAAATCGTCCCAAATGTGCCAGCGAGATATGTCCTGGTCTATGTACCATTCCGAGGCTATCCCAACCAGACTCTCTCCGAAATATGCCATTAGCAACTCTTCCTTGCCACCGGCACCTCGCAACTGCTTGCAATACTTCTTGAGGTGAGCAATAGGATCACCATGTCCATCATATTTTTCAAACTTCGGCATTTTAAATCCTGATGGCAAATGTAGATGTGGGAACATGCACAAATCGGCGTAAGAAACAATTTTCTGCCCGCTCAGACCTTGCATGTTTTTCAGACTCTACTCCAAGCTCCTCATTCTTTTTGCCATTTCATCCTGCTCGGGATCTTTTGGATTTTGGCTTGGTATGAACTCATATTGAGGTGGCTGAGGATAGATATTGGCAACAACTTGGGTAGGATCCCTTGCAAGGGGTGGTGCCGGGAATGTAAAGGACGAGGAATCAAATAACGGAGTATGTGTGGTGGGATGCGCCGTGATTGGAACTGGCAAACTGACTGATGTTCTTGTGGATGTATCCAATGCCGTCACCCGAGGATAGGAAGCAGATGGTGATTCGGAGAGGGTTGCGACATTACAATACCCGATCATAGTAGGTGGGTAATCGGTGGGGGTATTAGAAATCCCACTTGATCTGAGGAATAGTTCCGGGAACCCAGGGATCAGACTTGGGGGCTCTTTCCGGTTATTCCAATCATCTAACATCTCCAGCATGCGGCAGCGCAAAATCCTATTTTCCTCCGCAGCTGCATACTCAGTAGTCGGAACGGTTGTTATGGAGCTTTCTTCCGAAATGGGAATGGTTGGTAGAGGGATTTCTAAAGACATGTTGGCACCTCTTTTCGACCTTGTGAAATAAGGATGGGTACTTTCGGGCTGCCGAACTCTTCCTTTGGACCTCGTGAAGTATGAATGTGATACCAGATTACCACAAAATCAACCACTCTTTACTAAAACCTGAAATTTAGCAAACAAACGGTTAGTCTGAAACAACATAACAGATAAGTAATCTCACGTTGGGTGTGATGCACTTATACAGTTGACTGTGTTACTACATGTGTTCGATTGCGATGCATCATTCCGGTTTGTACTTTCCTTGGCTTTCATCTTCTCCCTCTTTTTATCAAATTGTTTTTTATACTTCCCCCCTCTTTCTTTCGCTTTTATTTTCTTTCAGCGATGGTCGAATCTTATGTTGATTGCCTACGTATCATGTCCCCGTATGAATCAGACCGGGCATAGTTCAGAAACAAGAAACATAAGATACGAATGAAATATGTTTTTGAATTTTATTTCACAAATTTCAACTTGAAACACTTTGCAAAAAGACGACAATGGAGGAAAACTTTAAAAGGACAAACAGACTCTAAAAGTGAAAAAATAACAGACTCTTCTAAGCATGTTCCAACGTTTTGAATCTTTGCATCCGTGAGGCGTTGTTTGTCCTTGATGCGGTTCTCGGTGTAAGATCTCTCTGTATACTCCCCATGTCTGCCATGACTTGGTGGACACATCCCATGATTGAAGAGAAGAGGGTAGGCGGGGGTACTTGTTCGCAGGTCAGGCATCTTATAGTGATACAGTGCCTGATTTCATTGATTCTGGCCCTGATCATATCTTTTTCTATAAGCAATTGCCCTATGTGTCGGTTATTTGCCCCCAATACTTGAGCGTTACCGGAGACTTGATCCAAAAGCCTATCTATTTGTCTTTCCATCCGCGCCATTAGGTCGTGGCAATGGTCTCTTTCTGCTTTGGCATCCCTGGCTTGCCTGAGAATTTGCTTTCTAAAAGAGGCATTTTCTTCTCTTAAATCGACGATGATCGCCCCAAAATCTTTCTCTATCTGTTGTAGACGGAGTGCTTCTTGGTGGGATGCTCTTATCCATTTTGTCTGGATTGCAACTAAAGCCGCTTCTGCCTTTTCCAAGTCTTCCTGGTGCTCAAAGGCTTTCATTTCCAAGTCGCTTATAAGCATCTTATCATTTCGACTTCTCCTCGACCTTTCTGCGGTTAATTGCATCTCCCAAATTTGAGTTCGGAGTGTTTCTCTTTCCTGCTCCCAGCCGACCCTTTCCTGATCGAAATCAGCTTGTTGTATGTCCATGACAGCTTCCAGGATTACCTTGTCCTCATTTAAGGTGTTAATGTAAGATTGGAAATCTTGCGCCGTTTCACGTCTAGCCTCCCTAACTCTGGTTTCTATCTCTTTCTCCCAATCGACGGCATATTTTACAGACCTTTCTGCTCTTTGCTCGGGCATTGATTGGTTGTGGAACCATCCAAGATATGTGAGACTCACTTCTCCTCGTTCTCGATTGGCAACCATTTCGTCGATGTCTGAGAGTTGACTACTGAACCACACCTTTTGTGCATAAGTCTCTCTTGGGAGCTCCTCCGTCGTTAATTCCCATGTGAATGATCGCATATCTTCAATCGGGGGCCTTTTTTGTTCTCTACCCAGCTGCCGCATGACACGTAGCGGGGCATATGGTTGGAAACCCCTGAAACCCATTAGTATGTAGAATGGGCGATATGTTGACATGTGCATGATTTTAGCGGAAGGGAACCAATAATAATTCCAGATGAATCAGTCTACTCTCAAAGAGTTGAGAAGTTCTTGCCGAGTCCTTACGTCATTTGGAAGTTGCAACGGGCAGCTCTGTTCATATGGCAACGAACGTAATTTAGCCAGTCCATGTTGAAGTCTATCACAATCGGGTGATGATAGGGATGCTCTACAAACCACATTTGTAATAAAATGTCACAACCTTCAAAATAATCTTGTCCTTCTTGACACCGAGTTAAGGCCCGAAAGATGTCTCCTAAGATCATAGGAAGAATAGTGTGTTCTTCGTTACTCTGTAAATATGAGACCACCGTAGCCAAACGGATTCTGATGCGTCCGCCACGTTTGGGAAAAACCATGGTTCTCAGAAAAGCGATCATGAAGGCGTAGATTCTTAGATCTCCCCAGGCGTCATAATTCAACTGGTTAACAAATTCAGTGTTTGAGAATTTCTCGAACCCTTTCTTATCACCAAATCTGTTATAGAGATACTCCAGCGGTACCCAACCGTTCTCCAAACAACCCATGGGAACTCGTCGGAGACATAACTTCTTCAAGAAATTATTCACACCCATTTGCCTAGGAGCTGCTGGTCTTTTTGTGCAAATCTTTCCCAAGCCCTGTGAGTCCGCCCAGTTCTTCCAAAGTGGGTGTCATTTTGCAGTCTCGAAATCTGAAAACATTACTTGTTGAGTCCCAAAAACTCACTAAAGCTCTAATCAGATTTTTGTCCGGTTTTATCATCATAATGCCTGGAAGAAACTTGAGGTGCTTGTGGACTTGATTTCTTTCCCAAGCCGAAAAACAAGCCCACCATTTACAAAGCTGACCCGGGGTTTTGTCCTGGACCATGAACATGGGTGGCATTTCATCTCTCCCCCTTTTCTGGCCGATTCTTTCCGATGAAGTCATGCTGATCCTAGAAAAGATAAAATAAAACTTAAGAATTTTTCCCAAAATTTCTCTTTTTTTTTACTATTTGTTTTTAAAATGAATCTTGTTAACACGTCTTTTCAGCACTTGAAGAAGATTTTGAATGTTATGTAACAGGATACCGGTGTGACGACTATGTTCCTTTTTTGCAAAATTAATCCTTCGGCGCCCCTTTTGAAGCGTTTGGCTATTTTCGCAAAATTTCCTAACTCTTGACAAACGACAAATCTCCTAATTTTAATAATTTTACTAATTTTTTTTTTTTGAAAAAGCAGTATTAGTTGAGCCCGATATAGGTTGCATACGTATCTCACGCTCGGTGATAATCAAACTTGCGTAGTTCGAAAATAAAAGAACCAAATCATTTTAAGAAAAAAAAAACAAACTATTTTTAACAGTATTTTTTTTTAAACTAATTATTTTCAGAGAAACTAACTTGTTTTTCATAAAATTAACAAAATTTATTGGGAATTTTTTTTTACATTATTCAAAAATTATTTTCAAAGAAACTAACTATTTAAAATTAACAAAATTTATTCGGAGATTTTTTTTTCTTTTCCCCCTTTTTTTCATTTCTTTCAAAAAAAAAATTTCTAGGAAAAACGGACTATTTTCAAAAAAATATTTTGATTTTACATCCTGACATTTTCCATTTTTTATCCTCTCTCTTTCTAATAACAAACCGGTCGGCATGTAAGATCGAAATAAATGCACAAACAAAGATGCATCAACTTGGTCTTTTGTTTCAGGTACACCTGTCCTAGACAGGCCCAACCCCTGTGTTGAGCCTCCTAAGTCAAATATGCACATGATGCAAATAGACGTTCCTATCGGGTATCCGGCATAAGGTTTTGTTATTCTAAGTCATCATCCTGTTAGAAAAGGTGTCTAGACTGGCCTTAACTCGAGCGGACAACTCGAGCCGAGGAGTGTCAGTGCACCGGTAGCATGGCTTTCCGGCTTAATTGACAATACCCCCCGCCTAAACATGTGTGACTACAAATCCTTCACCGGGTGCCAAGCACCACAGCTATCTTGAGAAAAATGGACTATGTCCAGAACATGCCCGATATTATATTTCAAAGAGACTCAGAAGAGGAAAATGGGTATCAGCACAATTTATATACAATTCACAAAATATCAAAGCGGTAAAAGCAACATTTAGCACATTAAATACAAACATATAATAAAATCAGATAATAAATAAGCCAAATAAAATAATTATTCAAAGCTCGAATTCTTAAACCCTAAACCAGTAGTTCTGGGTTTGTTTTCCCAGTAGAGTCGCCAGAGCTGTCACACCTCCTTTTGGCGCGCTTACCCCGGGGGATAATGCACAAGGGAGTTTTTCCAATTTAAGTAAAAATATTCGAAATGGGATTATTTATTTATTTCAGAGTCGCCACTTGGAATAAATTATGGTGTCCCAAGTCACCGATTTATTTAAATCCCAAATCGCGGAAATTATTGACTTTCCAAATGAAGTCTGCGAACCAGAAATTCTAAGTTAGGAATTCTGTTGACCCGAGGGAAGGTGTTACGCACCCCCGGATCCCGTGGTTCTAGCACGGTCGCTTAAATTATTGTAATGGCTAAATATCTGATTTTAAAACATGTTCAATACTATAATGCAATTTTAAATCAATTACCGCGTTTGGTTATTTTTACGAAAAAGTGAACATTGTTATTGAGGGGCCCCGCAATTTTATTTCTTCTATTTAGCTAGGCTCGTAACTTTTTTTATTTAATAAAGGATAATCCTAAAGTGACTACATTTTTTCTATTTAGTTTGTCTCTAAAAGAAAAGAAAAATTCCTAATTAATTGCATGCATAAGAGGCTAATCTATATTAATATAAAAGGTGTTCCCTCACAAGCCGACTAAATGACAAATTTATTCTTCAAATTATAGAGCTAAACACAAATTGACAAAACTAATAAAACGGAAAATAACAACAAATATTAATCAACAACTTGCTTTTCTATTTCATTTCAAAACGTCAACTTCCAATTCGAGATTACATCAACACACGATTTTTAGAATGTGTACCTTTAATGGAAAAAGGCATTCATTTGTATAGTTCAGCTCCTTATGTACGATATTAATCGACGCCACAACCAAGTAATAACATGAACTTCAGCTATTAATTAGTTTTCTCAGTTTTGAATCCTCCCATTTATGATTCACACCATCAATTCCCTCTTAAACATTTCAATATATTAAAATCTTCCAAACAGTTTACAAAGAAGAAACGACCTTCAAATAAGAGAACCGTTGCATTCAAAAATCATTATCAAAGTTGAACATTGATGGGCCCTTAAACAGATCCACAAATGAACAAGGACCAACGAGGGAACCTCAAACTACCCGGAAATGCATAACTAATAACCTAAATTTCCTATTTATAACCTTCATATTTGCTAATACATTCATTTAACATTTCAGACGGTTCTAGTATTGATTGAATACAAAACTAATTACTGGACATTTGTCTCATGGCTCACTAGATTCCTTATACATATCACATAAAATAGTAGGTCCACACATTCAATTCCATACTATCAAACTAACAAGCTAATATTAAACACTAACAGTCCCTTTACACCACAACAACTACAATTAGTAGAGTGTCTTATTCATCTAGTTGTCTACTAATATCATAATATAATAGCATTCAAAATAACAGGATATTAAAAAAAATGAAGGGAATCAGAATAACACAAATCCAATTTTCCTTCTTCAATTAACTAGTACACCTCGAATGGTTCAATCCTTCAACAACAACTGGAGCTAGGAAAATACCTGAGCTTTAACCAAAGAAATGAAAGAAGAGGAAGTCAGTAGTAGCTCCAAACACAGCCAAACAACAAGCAAAAAACAGCAGCCAGCAAAGACTTAGAACTCCAAGAATAAGTTCGAAACAAAGGAGAACTCAAAATAGAAACCGGCAGCTTCCGGAAAAACAAAACAGGAACAAATTCAAACCAAACACTCAAGAAGACCTTCAAGTAACTTAAAACTCGAATTGAGAATGATATACTCAAACTTCAAGAGTGGTTCAAAACAGAACTTGAAAACAAACCAAACAACATCTTTAGAAATCCAAAAACAGCAGTAAATTCAAACCGAACACTCAATAAAACCCTCAAGTAACTTAACACTCGAATTGGGAATGATATACCCAAACTTCAGGAGTTGTTCAAAATAGAACAAAGACTTGAAAACAGACCAAACATCAGCTTTAGAAATCCAAAAACAGCAACTAATAAGCCTTTTAAAGCTGCTCGTTAAAGAATCCCAAACTGATGATCTTAAAAAAACTGTGTTTTCAGAGTGTATATCAGCCTATTTTCTCTTAAAATCTATTTTGTTTCTGAGTATCCAGAGATGTATATGTGTGTAGTTTGTTATATGTGTTCTCAAATCAGTCTGTGTAAAAAAAATCTCTCAAGAAGTCTGTTATCTCTCAAATCTCTGTTTTTCAGAATGTCTCCAGACTTCTTCTTTTTACTTCTGTCCCCTCTTCCCATCTCTTTCCAACTTTTAAATAGGCAGCCAGTTAGTGCATTCCAACTATCAATCTTATCTTTTCAATTTTTTATTATCCATTAGTGATACACTAACCTAGTGTTGTTATTAAAAAACTAGTTAGTACAACATTATCCTTGTTAGCAGCCCACTAAGTTAATTACTAAATATCCAAATCTCCAAACTACCAATAAAATTGAAAGAAGTAAAATGTGCCCAGAATGTGCCCACCTTCAGTAGATAATCAATCCTATATTTCATTTTATTATTTTATTCACGTCAACTAGTGTACACCAGCTTAATATAACAAATTAAGAGTCAATTATATTAGTGCAAAATCGTATCCCAAACTTCAAGAATAGATGATCCATGAAGGTATGAATTGAAACTTAACAGAAAAACTTTAGCATAACAATCCAAACCAGTAGAATGATATTAGAATCTATCAATTTATTCTAAGCCAACAGAATTACTCTTAGCAACAAATAAACAATTACATGTAGCTTCAAATTTGCAAATCTTTTCCAACAACACAACATGATGTGTTCAAATCAACCCAAAAATATAGAACAGAAATCCAACGAGTTCATCAATAAGTATTTGTGCAAATTGTCATATGAACATTTCAGCAACTTTCTATTGACTCGTGTAATCACAGGAAATTCAAAATCAGATTTCAATTATAGGAATCACAAATACGCCTAGAATTCACATCAGTCTAACACCCAAACATCATACACGACAAAATGAGAAACCAAAGAGAAAAATAAGGATTGAACTAGACTGAAAACAGCAGCAAAACACGGTTGAACCTTGACCGGACCTCGACAAACTCTGAACAACAAACTTGAAATCAATTGACTAAATTCAACGGAGAAACAAACAAAACTCTGATTCGAATTCGTCGTTGCTTCTATTTTGGAGTGAGGAATAAGAAATTCAAGGTTTATTTGGGTGTTGTTATGGTTGCTGGAGACGGGTGGTGGCTGACTGCTCAATGACAAGAAGGCTGGTCCGGCAAGAATGGCAGTGGTCGTCGATGTGGTTCGAAGACGAAGGGGAATCGTCTAGTGAACTGGATGAACGGAGTTGGTTGTTGGTGGTTGCTGTCGCATGGGAGACCGGTTGAATAGTGTCGCTGGTTGGGATTCGTTTGGGCTTTGAAGATGAAGGCGGATGAACAGGGGTTGCTGGTTGATGGCGATGAAGATGAAGGAGAGTAGCCTGGTCGTGAGGCTGGGGGTGGTTGGGATTTAGGGATTTTTTGGGTTGTGCAGCGGCAGATTGGGAATGGGAATGAGAAGGGGATCGTTTGGAGTAAATAGAGACCGGGTCAGGGCGGGTATTGGGCCTAATTGGGTGGTTATAATACAAGATTGGTCCTAGGGTGATTTGGTTTGGGCTGGGGATTAGAATTGGCCCAATTTGAATTCCTTTTTATTATTTTCTCTTATTTTCTTCTAAAATTAAAACCTAAATTCTAAAATAAATTGTAAAACCAAAATTAATTAACTATTACTAATATTTATCACAAACGATTAAATACCAATGTTACACAATTAAATACTAAAATGTAAGATACATTATTATTAATATTTTTTTGCTTTATAAAACACTTAGTTTACCAATTAATTCAAAAATGTCTAATTAAACTGTAACTACAATTGCACCGTATTTTTTTTTAAAATTTATTTAAACAAATGAACATGCACACACAAACGCAAATAATAATTAAGAAAATCACACAAAAATTCACAGAAAATCACATACAGCACAAAACTATTTTATTTTGTTGGGAGTAATTCTCATGCAGGGCAAAAATCACGTGCTCACAACCTCGGCCAGAAGATGACCATGATACTCTGAGCGGGCTGACTGTGAAGATCTAAAAGAACGACCTTGTCTCTGCTGACCCTGGCCTCTAGACTGAGCATCGCTGAAACTACCTGATCCCTGAGGCCTCTTGGCCTCCCTCTCCTCTCGCTCTCGGTGACGGTCTATCTCAATGTCGCGAGCTATATCAATGACATCCTCAAATAATGACTCAAGACCCTCTCTCTGGTAATCAAGATACAAATAGGATATATAAGTTCATCCACAAAGCGCCTGATCCTCTCCTGATCAGTAGGAACCATCCATGGTGCATATCTAGCTAACTCTGTAAACCTCACCTCATACTCTGACGTTGTCATATCCCCCTGACGGAGCCACTCAAACTGCATGTGTAGCTCCTACCTATGAGATTGGGGTATCCACTTCTCTAGAAAAATAGTGGAGAACTTATGCCATGTTAATGGTGCCGCACATGCCGGCCTACGGCACTTATAAGCCTTTCACCATGTGAAGGTTGCTCCCTAAAATTGGAAAGTAGTAAATGATACTCCACTCGACTCAAGAATCCCTGCTGTACGGAGCATACGAAGGCACTTGTCGAGAAAGCACTGGGCATCCTCGCCCGAAATGACACTAAATATAGGTGGTGAAAGTCTGTTAAACCTCTCAAGACAACATTGCTCGTCGTCAGGCATCACTGGGACCCTGTCACCCTGAACCTGAATAACCGACTGAACTGGAGCCACTGGCTGGACTGGTGGTGCCTCAGGTGTCTGAAGACCCTACACTACCTGCTCTAGAGTGCGAGCTGTGGGGGTCTGATGACCACCCCCGGTCTGGGATGTAGCTGCTATAGTGGAGGCTGAAACTGCCTGAGCTAGGCTAGTGCAAACTGTCAAAATCTGAGCTAAGGTCTCGTGAAGAACCGGAATCACGATAGGCACAGCTAGTGCCTGAACAGGTGCTACTGGGACCTCTACAACTGGAGGTTGATCTGGAATGGGGACAGCTGGTGGGTCAACTGGTACTGCCCCAGCTGCTCTACCCCTACCACGACTGGGGCCGCATCCACTACCTCTAGCAGGTGGCAATGGTGGTCGTTCGCCTCGTCCTGTAGCATGATTTCTCGCTATCTGCGAGAGAATAAAATGCCAAAGTTTATTTTCGGATCAACAAAGTCGCACGACATGAATTTCAAGAATTTGATGCTTTCCTAAAGGTTCCGCAGCCTCCCGAGGATAAGTACAAACGTCTCCGTACCGATCCGCAGGATACTACTAAACCGGCTCATGACTCGCGAGACATGATAACCTAGGCTCTGATACCAACTTGTCACGAACCAGACCCCGGTCGTGATGGTGCCCAACACATTGCTAAGCAAGACCCAGCATTTCCAAATAACAAGTTCAATTATTAAATTAAGGATGTTCCATTTAAAGTCAAATAGCCTATTTTCATAACAATAATAATAAGTGCGGAATATGAAACAACTGAAATATAGCCCCAATAAATCCGGTGTCACAAGTCTGAGCCTCTAACAATAGAATAAAGTCCATACAACCAAGTCTAGAGCAGGAATACAAGAGATAGGTACTAAAAGGTATAGATCGGGTCCTGCGGATGCCGGCAGCTACCTCGATGTCTCCGCAAAAGCCGAAACGACAGTAATGTATAGCTCAACTGCCCTCATGAATCCCTGTATCTGCACACAAAGTGCAAGGAGTAAAGTGAGTACTTCCAACTCAGTGAGTAGTAACAATAAATAACAACTGAAAGTAAGAACACTAAACAGTTCTAAGGACAACAGTACATGTAATTTATCTCTAAAGTGGAAAGTCCAGTTTTAGTCTACTACTGTCTCACACTGATCCAACACTACTGCGGCGCGCAGCCCGATCCATACTAATACTACTGCGGCGTACAGCCGAATCCAATATATATATATATATATATATATATATATATATATATATATATATATATATATATATATATATATATATATATATATATATATAATGTTGCGGCATCCAATAATATATACTTGCGCTCACTGGAGGTGTGTGCAGACTCTGGAGGGGCTCCTTCAGCCCAAGCGCGATAATATTGCGGTGTGTAGTCCAATCCGATACATGTATATGTACATACTGCAACGGCGTGAAGCCTGATCCAGTATATGTATCAATACATCACCATGGGTCCTCGACCCCTCTCAGTCAATATTGATGTAAGGCCCCGTAAAATATTTGTGCATAAAACCTAGTAGCTATAGTGTCATGGTCTGAATAATATGTTAGGAATGCGTAGAATTCTTCGCGGCTCGCAAGCTCGCCGCGGTTCGGACCCTTGGTAGTGATTTAATTTTCAAAAATGTAGAGAATTAATTTTTCCGAAAAGTGTCAATTTTGCGGTCAAGAATGCGACCGCAAATCTGCTATGCGGACCGCATTCTTGCCACAAAGCTTTCCAGAAAGTCTCCCAAAATCATGTTGAAAATGCGGTCGATATGCGATCGCATAATGAATCTGCGGTGCACTTTGCGACCGCGGATCAAGAATGCGGACCGCATATTGGTCGCATTCTGTAACAGAACTTGAGTCATTTTTGAGGCCATTCTGCGGTCACTATGCGGACCGCATGTTGATTCTGCGGTCGCAAAGTGCACCGCAGATTCGCCCCGACCCAGATTTTTGTAACATTTTTACCCGATCTCTTCTTTAATATAACACCTTTCACCCTCATTTTCTCATATCATCTTACCAAAATTAGAGAGAGAATAGAGGGGTTTTAGAGAAGAATTCTTCATCTTCAAAGATTGTTCCAACCACTTAATTCCAAGGGATCCTAGGGCAAGGATTCAACTTCCCCAATCTTTTCAAGGTAAAAACCCTAACTATTTTCTTTGATTTTTAGTTTTAAATTGGGTAAAGAGAGGTTTGCATATAATAGCTTTTGAAAATAGAATTTTTACACTCATGCATGATTATTGAACTTGATTTTTAGTAAAAAGAAGTGAGTAGAAGTAAGAGTCTTCAAGAACAAGGTTGGCAAGAGTAGGATATCTTGGGTAAGCATAAAGTAGGAAGAAAACTCATCACCAGGTATGTATGGCTAATTTTGATTCTTGTGAAATCGCCTATATGTGTGAAGTTTGTTTGGTTCGTGTTAAATTGACAAATTGTGTGAAATTCTTGATGTTGTTGTTGGATATTCAAAGTTTGTTGTTGAGCTATGAGGGATGTAAAATGAGAGTTTAATTTGGTAAAAGAATTGTGAATAATGGCTATAATGGCATATATGGTACTTTGTGGAAAAGAAACGAAACACTTGAGGATTGGTAAGTCATTGAACAATACGGTATGAATACTCTTGATTTTTGGAACATTTATAACTTGATTGTGATATTGGCTTGAGAAGTAATTGTGAACATGAACCAACCTGTAAGTTGCTTATTTGAACTTGTTGAAATTGTGTGAAATGCCTTATCTGCTGTTTGTACTTCTTGTGTTTTAAAACTGTACGGTGGGATCGGGTTGCATGCCGCAACATGAAGAAATAAGGTATGGGTTGGGGTGATAAGGGTGGCCGAGGTAATAAGGGTGGTCAGGGGTAATAAGGATGGAAAGCGATCGAAATCACTATTGAAAATTGATATAAAAATCAATATTGTGAAATTGTGAAAGGAGACAGCAGGAGAGTTTGCAACATGTGGGGCACTGATTGCCTCTTTGTTTGACTACTTGTGCTTTACGTGATTGATTGGTTATTGTTAAATTGGTTGATCGTAGAAAGTGCTTTGTGTTGAGAATTATTTGAAATGAGGAAAATGTGGAAACATGGTTGGTTGGCTTAATTAATTGTTGATGTAATTCAATGGCTTGAGTTTACTTGGGACAAAGTTTTTCCATACATGCCAGTACAATTCAAGTGTACTGACGTCCCTTTTGCCGGGGACGCTACATTCGTGTTATGATTGTAGGTGGATCAGTAGCAGGCACTTCAGCTCATCGGCAGTAGTATCCTTCTCCTTCCACCGCCCGTTTTGGTGAGCCCCTTTCTTCCTTGGGGCCCTGTGTGGTTCATGCCACTTTTGTTTAGATTTCATTTTGGTTTTGTAAGGTATAGCCGGAGCCTTGTTACCGGCAAGTATTGTATTCCTTTTTTTGTATCCTAGAGCTCTGTAGACATGTAAACTGTGGGACTCCAGTCTTATGTATACATTATGTTATGCCGGGCGTTGTAAAAACTGCAAACTTGTTAATGAATCACTCGTATGGTTTTATTTGTTTAATGTGAAATCATTCATGGTTAGTAAGATATTTGGTTAATGAGAAACAATCAACACAGGGGTAACACGTGGGAATGAAAGGCACCCAGGTCCGCTTGACTGGGGCAATCCGTTCAGGCGCCGGTCATGTTCCCCGATTTGGGGCGTGACAATAGACTTGGCCCGTTGGGCCCACTCAGCTAGATTGGGGTATGCAACCCTAGGTATTCTCATTTAGAGTAAATTTCTAGTACCAGTTCATGTTATGCTAAACAACTAATAATACGACTGAGAGTATGTGTTTAGCACACATAAGGGTCATTTAGCTCCATCGACTTCCCTAAGGTTCTACAGATCGACACAAGGCACCAAACATGGCAACTAGCTCAATTATATAGACATAAGCTCAGTCTTAGTCAATAAGTACAGTAAACTAACAGTCGGGATGGACTAAGTCCGAATTCCTAGTCACAATATCACCACGATCATCACACAACGCGTGTTTCATCTCAACATAGCATTGTATAGTGCAAATACGGGGTTTCAAACGCTCAGTATATCATTCATTACTACCACTCACCTCGAACCGACCAAAGTCCTTGCTCGCCTTGCGCTTTCATCGCAAATCAATCTCCTCGGGTGCCAAATCTGATCAAAACCAATAAGAATACATCAAAATAGGCTAATGAATCATAACCCAATCGAAAGGACTCGAAAAACACCCAAAACACATGAAGTTGCCAAACCCGAGCCCCGGTCCCGCTTCTCAAAAAATTATGCAATTCATATTTTCAGAATCCTCATATTTCCACGAGTCTGTGCATATAAAATGTATCAAAATCAGAATTCAAATGAGCCGCTAAATCATGATTTTACATAGCAAAAATTCAAACCCTAACTTGCTCAATTTATACCCGAAATTAGAGAATTAATGGAAGATGCTTTGATAAAATGATGTATTAAGACCACAAGACTTACCTCCAATCACTTCCCATTGAAATCCCCTTCAAATTCTATCACTTAGCTCTCAAGGTGCTCAAAAATGGAGGAAAATATCCAAGCTTTGCGACTGATTTCTTTTCTTAAAACCTTTTTGTCACCCAGATTTAACCCTATGCGATCGCATCCCAGCTATAGCGATCGCATAGCATAAATTTTCCACCTCAAAAATTCCTCTTATGAGATCGCACTCCTACCCTTGCAATCGCATAGAACAAATTCCATGCCAAGGACCATAGGCCAAATTACACTATGCGATCGCACACCTTCCATGTGATTGCAGAGAACAAGCTCACAATGCTATGCGATCGCAACCCTTGTTACGTGATCACATAGAAAAAATTAAGACCCCAATTCCATCCTTCTATGCAATCGCAACAACACCTATGCGATCGCAAAGAGCATTTTTCTGCAACAAATGCCAGCAATCATCAGACCTCTAAAAATGCAAGAATTGATCCGTTTGGACCCCCGGATTCACAGCGAGGCCCCCGAGACCTCAACGAAAACCTGCAACCTACTCCAAAACACGATACGAACTTGTTCCAATCATAAAAACATATCCTTAAACACAAAAATCATCAAATTAAGGCGGATTCAAGCCTAAGTTTCAACTAAAACTTCTGAAACCAACATCAAATCAAAAACCTGACCAAACGATATCCGAATGACCTGAAAATTTGTATACATGTCCAAAATCACCTAACAAAGCTACTGCAACTATCGAAATTCTATTCTGACTCCCAGATCAAAATCTCACCCATCGGCTGGAATTCGCCAAAATTCCAACTTCGCCAATTCAAGACTATTTCTACATCGAACCTCTGAATTCAGTTCTGATCGCTCTTCTAAGTCACAAATGATCCCTCAAAGCTAACCGGACCATCAGACTATTCCGAGCCATCTAACTCATAAGTCAACATCCTATTGACTTTTCCAAACTATTCCTTCATCAAAGAGACTATTTGTCCAATTTCCTACCAAACTCAATCTGAATTGACTCAAATTCACCAAATACATATATTGAAACATGAACAAGCATATAACGGGGAAAATGGGGTGGTAACTCACGTGACGACAGACCAGGTCATCATAGTAGGCCGCTAAAGTAGCATATACCTGTGCAACAAAAATGCACAAAAGTGTAGTATGAGTACGTAATCAACGTGTACTTAGTGAGTATCCCACCTAATCCCGAAGGGGTAGAGACGAGATGGCCAACTTTGACACTCATTAAAGGTCAATTAATAATTTCCTATAAGTGCGAGGATAATCATGGATTTATATAGACTAATTGTGAAGCCAGAAAGATAGGTAAACACCTTCAACAATAAATCAAGGGCTTCCAAAGTCTATTCTTTATTATCTTATTAGTTTATATCAAGCCACGTAGAGCCAATTCCATATTTATAATTTTCAGGTAATAGATAAACGTGCGCAAATCACACCGAGGCAACGGCGCACTCCACCAAGAATGTAAACCGTGCACCGGTGAGGGTCGAGCGGCACGAACTATAGATGCATCTATTTTCATCGAGGCGTTCGGACCGTTTCATAAATAAACACATATCCTGCTCACGAATCATCCATGCGACGCATGCTATGAGCACATGATTTTTGCACCAGGCAAACAATTCCAAAATTAAAATAAATATATTTTTGAGTGCAATTGCATGCCTTGTTTGAAATTAGCTACATTTTGTGTGTTTGAATAATTGGAAATTAGAAAAAATCAAAATATAGGTTAAGTATTTACTTTGTTTGAATTAATTAGTTTTAAGAAGAAAATAATCAAAAAAAAATAGTTTTAAATAGCGGAAATTTGGAAAAAATAGTAGAAAATTGCCAAAAAAATATTAGATAATTAGTGTAAGTAGGAAATTATTATTTTTTTTATAATATTTCATAAAAGAAAAATAAAAAAATACAAAAAGAAAATACTTATAAATAATTAAAAACCAGAAAATACAAAAATACATAGGAATAATGAAACTGGGCCAATTGAAATCCAATTGTTTGGCCCAGTGAATTAGCCCAAGTGAGTCAGCCCGTCTGATCCAAAGGCCATTCAATCTCAGCAGTCTATCAGGCCTGATCCAACGGCCAAGGATGCAGTCCGGATTAATTCAAAGATGAGGGTGAGATTCAATCTCCACCACTCGATCAGGTCGAATCTGATGGTGGGATTAATTAGTCGAAATTAATTAATTAAATAAATTGTGAGATCAAATCTGAGCCGTCCGAATCTGAATACACATCTGGATATATTAAGATGTGTATTAAGATCTGAATACCAAAAATTAAGACTGTTTGATTTTTAACATCTGAATGCATAAAATTTATCTTTATTTGAAAAAAATCTAATATTCTATCAATAAAATATATAGTTTAAAATATGAAAGTTGTTGGTAGTGATGGTTAATGGGTGAATGCCGACTAAAGGCGGTGGTTGGTGGTAGTTTTGGTTGATAATGGTGGTTCATGCTAGTAGCTAGTAGTGATTGGTAGTGGTGGCAATTATGATTGATGATGGTGGTGGTAGGTAGTGATAGTTAAGAACGGCGAGTGGTGGTTTGTGATTGAGGAATGTGGTGGTAGGTTATAATGATAGGCGGTGCTGATTGCGGTTGTTAATGGTGATGAGGTGGTTGGTTGTGGTAGTTGAGGTGGATAAATGTTGAATGCGAGTGACAATGATGGTGGTCGGAGTGGTGGGATGGTGGATGGTGATGGTCGATAATGGTGGAAGCTATGATTGAGGATGATGGTGGCGTGGTGGTGGTGGCGGCG